>JAAAKG020143295.1:0-11396 GCA_010014905.2 Druon quercuslanigerum
CTTCTTCTGCTCTAATTTTATCTTTGCTTTCTCTAATTATTCGCTTGAGTATCCTCTTTTTGCGTCTGTAATCATTTATTCTTGTATTCAGAAATAATTATAGTCTATGATTCTAAAGTCATATATAAATTAAGTCAAATGGATAATATCTGTTATGCAATTTTTTTTAAAATGAGAAAATTATATTTTTCGTTAAAAGAAATACATATTAGTGCATATATAGTTTAACAATCAGATTCATTGTTGTACTCCGGAAGATGTTTTTTTATTCGAAAAATGTATGGCGTATTGCTTTTTCTTTCCTCTTAATCAGGCAATCGTAGGAAATGAATAATTCAAACATACATTGTTAGAATTCAAATATGCATACCATAATAATTCGTTCATAAATTATTAACAAATGAGCTTGGAATGTGCTTCACTTAAAACGGTCAGTTTGCATCGCGCATACTAAATATGCATATTAGGGTGGTTCATCAAACGCTTTTTGATCTGCAGGGCAAGTCACCCCCCACAAGCTTCCATTACCAGCGAAAGAAAATCCGTAAATTTTCTTTTAAAAATGTAATTATTAACACGTTCCACGTTCCACGTTCCACTGGGTACTTGAAAAGCCTATTTGATTAACATGAAGATATTTACGATTTTCGAAAAATTGAATACATGCTTCGGGGTTTGATCAAAACGTGCCAAGTTTTTTTAGGGATTTAAGAAGAGCGTCGACGAAATAAAACTATAATAATAGCTTTTATTTTTAACCTAGCCTCACCTTCCCCCCCCCCACACACAGCAACCCAAATATGGCCCAAAAATACAAAAAATACATTTTTACGTATTATTGTTAATTTTCAGTAATGAAAAAAGTTTACTTGCTTAGATAAGTGTAACTTACATGAAACAAATACAATTTTTAATTTTATTTTTATTTTTTTTTACAATTTATTTTTTTCTGATATTATAGTGTACAGAAAGAATATATTAAACATGTTTTAATTTTGTAAACAAACAGAATTTGTTCGAACAAATATTTTTTTCTAAAAATATTTGAAAAATCGTATTACATGAATTAAGCATGATATAGGATGATTATGAGGAGTAGTGAATTCTTCTAAAAGCTTTATGTCAATGTTTTTTCTGAAAGTATTGGAATTGTCCGAAAATTTACACCACAGTTTTTCAACGGATCTTCACGCTTTGAGACCCCTGAATCTGAAACTCAAGTTTTTACGATAGCTTTTTACGATGTCTGTCCATCCAGCCCTTTTTTCGTTAACACGATAACTGTCGCAAAAACAAACAGATTAAATCGAGCTTTAGCACAATTTTTTTAGGTCCTAAAAGAAAGGACGAGTTCATTAACCAGCCATTTCGGATAAAAATTCAAAAAGCTAGATCATTTTTCAAAACCTTCGGATCATTTTTTTTTAATTTAAATTTTTTATGTACGGCCATTCGTATTCAGAAAGATAAAGAATTTATCCTAATTACTTGTTTTTATCAAAAGAAAATTATAAGATTAATAGCATTTATAAGATTAAAAAAATTAATCGAAAATCAAAATTTTAAGTAAAACAACGCACAATATGAAAAAAGTTCAAAAGAAGAAAAAAAAATTCATTGTGTGTTCCAACTACGCAAGATACGAAAAAGATGAGTGAACAAAAATTGTGATTCCAAAAAGAGCTACAAATTTGTTCTGATTAACTTTTTGACAGGACGCCTAGTTTTGGTTGAATCATAAGAGTGACATTACAAATAAAAATGAAAACTTTGTGGAAAAATGACAGAAGGTGCGAAAACAAAATTCATAAAAGAAAGTTGTTCACCCCAAATAGGAGATAAAAAATGTTTATAATTTATTATATTCCCATAATTTAAGATAGAGAAATTACTAGAATTTAGAACCAAACCACGCAAAATACGAAAAAAGTCTTACAGAGAAATTATAGCTTTTGAAACAGTCTGCAAAATTGCTTTCAAAAATTTTTCAATAGGACTCGTCATTTTGTTTTTATTTATTGAAAGTATTATGCAGAAAATCTAAAAATTCAATAACGCGCCAAAACCCTAGCGGGCCGAGGGGGCGATAAGAATACTCTACAGAGAATCCTCATAGTATCCACATAGTATCCGTTCCGTGTTATCGAACAAAAAATCAAAAAAACAACAAGATCAAATTTTAAATTGGTTAAATTCGGATTATATGATAAAATTCTCATTAGGTCATGGAGTAATCGCAATAGTTCTTTTAATTGTTAACTGCTACTTACAGATGATGCGTTTGAAGTATAGCAGTCAACAGGCGTTATAGGTCTTATATTTTTCTAAACTTTTTATCTATACAAAAAAAATTAATGCGATTACTCCGTGACATTTTAATGGGAATTTTAACGTAGAGTCCGAATTTCACTCATTTAAAAGTTATCTTGCTGTGTTTTGTTTATTTTTTGTTGCATGATACGGCAGGGATACTATGTGGATACTATGAGGATACTCTGTACAGTATCCTTTCCGTTCACTCGGTTCACTAGGGAAAACGCGAGATGTGTAAAAAATCTAAAAGAAGACTTTAAAAATATTTTGTTCTATCCATAAAAATTATTTGAAAACAAAACTCCTATTTTTAACGTAACAACGAAAAAAATACAGATCAAATTCTGAAAAAAGAATTGCTGTTTTTTATTTTTTTTAAGTTAGTTCAGATAATATACATTTACAAATGTATGTCAAAAATAGGGCGCGTAGCGCGAGTGTGGTAATGAGAATATGCACTGCAAGGCCTTCAGAGCTTTGAGCAACTTAATCTTTAAGGGCGTTGGTTAAATCCGACTTTGCATTTTTTATGGATACGGCACTGAATCAATATATATATTTTCCGAAAGATTTGAGAACGAAAGAAAGAAAACTTGTCGAATATCTGCGCTTTTGCGAGATCTGTGGATCAATAAAATATTGAAAAATCAAACCTCTTGTTGAGGAAATCATTATTTTCACTGTAAATATTAATTTTGCAAAATGCAGAAATTAGCGGGTAGCAGACGACAGCATTTGACCTGTGAGAATCGTTCGTAAATTAGTTTTTTTACTCACAATTCTGACATCACAGAAAAACTCTCGAACCAAACGTTTTCGAAGGGCCACGTCTTGATGATGGTGACGCTAAATATTGCGAAATACCTCACGAAATGCATAAAAATGCAGAAAAACTCAGATTGAACCAACACCGTCAACTATAATTAATTTGGTAGAAAATTCAGAATATGAAGATGCATATAAATACTGCGATCTAAAAGAGATTTTTTTGATAATGTTTCATTTAAGCATTCCAAATGCAAAGAATAAATATCCGAGTGCGAAACACGAGATCCAACGGACAAAAATTTATAAAGTAGATCTTTTCTGATTGAACACCTGTTGTTTTTTCATTTTTTATTGTCTTGTGTTGTTTTCCAAAATAATTTCTTTTTCTTTTTTAATGTTATTTTTGACGATTCAGACAAAAAACGCTTCCTATCAAAAAATTGTTCATAGCCAACTTGCAGCTAACTTGATATGTTAGTTTAACAATTTTTAGTAACCTGAACAGCTACTTATTTCTCGCGATATAAGAAAGAACCCTTTTGATAGTACACAAGAGCGCCTGTATACGAACGATTGATTTAATAAGTCCAAGAACTGTTGGCCCACGCATTTACACAGCCATGTGTCAGAGTGTGTGGCAGCGTCAACAGTGGGGCGCCACCAGTTTACAATATACTGTTTACGTTTCCAATGACTGATTTAATAGCAAGGCCATTGCAAGGCAAACCCCAAACTGCTCTTATATTGGCGTTCTGTTGTACTTCCAAAAATATTCTTTTAATTTTTAATGACAAAGTTGCCATATTTGAATTGATTAAGACTTTAAAATCTATAATTTTAAAAAAATTATATATTATTTACCTTGATTTTATTTTAATACTGATTTGAATATTAAAAATTAGTAAGAAATCCTTTTTTGTCAACAATTTGCTAGGTATTGTTTCTACTAAGATTACAAAGAACAGTTTATAATTTTCTATGTAAATATTCAGTTGTAAAAAAGTAGACCCTATAAAACTAAATTTTTATTTAAGGGAACTTTTAACAATGTTTTCTATGACATTTTTTATTTATATGATGTTCAAAATATAAACTGATCGAGAAAGGCCAATAATATTCTAATTTTAAGCACATACATTGGGCGTAGTGTTCTTTGATTCTAGACTCAATTTTTGTGATTTTAATGAAGATTCTTTTAAATTTTAATTAAGGACTGTTCCTTTTTCTCAAATATGCTTGTAATTAGTTTAAACGGCATACGAAAAATAATCAATTTGATACGGTAGAGGTAAACATGAAATCAAATATATTTAATAATTATATAATTCTGAGTTAATTAGAGAAATATCGTTTCCATAGAAGTTTACTTCGAGTGGGGAAACTTGGATCTTTATGCAAACTCGGTGCACAATCATAATACAATATTAATAGCAAATTAGATTTCTCAATATGTGCATCCATAATTCAAATATAGTGAAAGTCGGAAATAGCGTGCCCGTAGATAGTTATTCTGAGAATTGACTACGCCTCGCGACAGTCTGGTTCCGTTAGATTATATCAGGTTCATGGTCAGCTCCAAAACCGCTAATATCTCCGAGTTCGGCGGTATTATTTGCCTAGTAACTAAGTGAGCTCGAAAAATTATAATACAGTTGAAATATAGGCAAGTTCCAAGTTACAAAATCAGAATTATTATCACTATAAAGGGTAATTATTAGCTTGTATCCATGCTTCAAAATCTAATTGGCACTTGCAAACTTCTGCCATGTTTTTTTTTATAAAGAAGAATTATTTGCTTCAGAAAAAGTAGATTAAGAGAAGAAAGAGGAAAGGAGACATTTAAAACCAAGTTGAAAACGAGACATTTACTAATATTATGCAGTATTCGGGAAGTTTAAAATGACAACCCGTGATAGACTATTAGTTTCATTTTTCACCCAATCTTGGGTATCTACTTCTTTTGACTCGTCCTTTTACTCGTTATAGTTACAGTTACTAGAACAGCAGAGGGAAGAGGAAGGTCTTATTTTTTTTTTCATCGAAAATTCAAGTGGGTTTTTTAATTTGTACGGTGATTTTAGTAGCAAAGTTCTAAAATAAAAAAAAAGCATTTAAAGACAATATAAGGTCAGATCGACGGAAGAATACACTGCACTACAGTTAAATGAATTTAATAAAGGTCGTCGAACGAAAATGCGTAATGTGATGAAGAAAAACAGGTATAATAAAATATTCAGGTAAAAATGTGGTATCTGCGATTGATTTAATCTGATAATGAATATGTTAGGTAAATAGATATGTATATAATAGTTCTTAGGGCAAATAAGCGCTCTTTGGAAAAATTATTACTCCGATTTAAAGCGTGCCATCATTGCCCCGGTCGAATGCGAACTCACCTTACCCCTTGTTAGGCCCAAATCGCCCCCCTCAGCTTCCGCTGTCTTCCTCCCGTATTCCTAGTGAGTTAGGAATACCAACATGGATCGAGGATACAGAGTTTGTGTGCAAGTTTCCTATAGGTTCCCGTGGCTGTCTTTACAACTGCAAATTGTACCCATCCTTCTCTTCCTAGATAGACTGTCGATATTATATCTCGTACCCATTGATTTCTAGGAAGCTGGTCATCCCAGATAACAATGATCTCTCCCACCTGTCGATCTCATCCCTTTGTGAACCACTTGCTTCGTAAATTCAGAGTGGGTAGATACTCACGTACCCAACGCCTCCAGAAATGTTTGGCCATGGCTTTAAATCGCCGCCACTGGTTGCTTTGTGGTCGTTTCTGAATGTCCTTGGTGCTCCATGCCGACCATCCATAACAGCAGAAAGTGTTTTGGTGTCCGACTTTCTGGATCTTCTGGATCTTCTGATGTAAAGGTTAAAGACCTCCCATTAACTGAATACTCTGCTTCGACGAAATTTTTCTGCAAGACCTCTTCCCGTGGTGTTTGTTCTTTAATGGTGACTTTGAAGGCTACCGTTGCTGACCCTAGCAGACGCTCCCAGCATCCGCCTATTTGTGAACTTCCTGGTGGAATGAAGTGCCACTCGATGCTCTTTGTAGCCAGTTTTGTCTGAATCTTATACTGATTTAGTTCATCTAAAGCGTCTCCTAATTCCAGTCTCGCTCCGACGAACATCTTCCAACTGTATTAGTAGATGTTTGTTGGTTTTCCGCGTTTAGTTATCATCCTTCTCAGGGTCATTATCATGGAACTCATTGTGAGGGAGGCTGCCATTTCGAGGTGCAAGGTTCGCGAATTTAAGCATGTGTATAATACTCCATTTGTCTTCTTATGCCTCCGGCTGATGGTAATGTTCAATGTTCCAAAATAATCCAACCCTGTGTTAATAAAAGGCCTGATGAAACTCTCGGCATGTACATCCCGAAGTGGTGCCATTTTTGGTGCTAATGGTCTCACCTTTTGGATCGTGCACATTTGAGATTATGGGTGTTCTAACTGCTGCGCTTACTTCTGCATTTTGTGTGGGACCATCCATCCTAAGCAGCCTTTCCTTAGTTAAAATGGAAAGAGGAAATTACGATGGCATTCCACATTGAATCTACGTGAAATGTTAGAGCCACGAATAGTCCATCCTAGTGATGTGAGGACCGCAAACAGTTAATTCTTTTTTCTCATAAGGGCCTTGAGTTGAACCTTCAGATGAGCGGAACCCTCCCCTATGAGAATTCTTGGAACTGCACCGCTAATTTTCGGGATATCCAAATCCTTCAAATGTTCCCCGCCAGCAGTCTTTACATGCAGGTTCTGCTTTGGCAAATCCATTTCAGAGTACGTCCTGACAGTGGCGTATTTGATTTAGAGGCTTAAAAGGCTATAGCTTAGGGCGGCAACTTATTTAGGGCGGCACTGTGGCCGAAGAATTTTTTTAAACTTTAGGAATTAAAAATTATATTATACATAGCAAATTGTATACCATATTATATTAGAAGACAATATTATATATTAAAATATACGAATAGTTCATATTTTTGCACCCAGCTTTAATTCGATAGTCTGATATCGATTTTTGACACCAATCGAATATACATAACCACCGCGAACCACGCTATCTCCTTGATTATAGTCCATATAATGTCCGAACTTAATGTCTTTCTATCCTGATGATTGGGAAGAGGGGCTGGAGGCGAAGTGTATACATCTTAGTGTACACTCGATATCAATTAAAATTGAAAAAATCTCAGCAACTGAACCATCTACTATCTTGTATGAAAAAGGGCTTACAGTCGTGCATCCTAATGTAAACATGCCATTGCGCATATACCTATCAATTCGTATATCGAACTGTCCAGGAGAACGTTCGTTATCAGCCTTAAGTAGAGTAAAACATTATTTGCGATCGAGTATGTGCGAAGACAGATTAAATTATCTTGCAGTTCTCTTCATTGAAGCTTCTTTTCTGCAGACAGTAGACTATGAAAATATTATTACGGAGTTTGCAAAGAAATCATTGTAACGAGTATTGTTGTAATTGGTATATTACAAATGTATTCTGAATATTATTTTAGCAAATTATTAAAGTTATAATATATGTTTCTGTGCAATGTTGTACTCTGTTTACGTCTTCAAGTAAACCTTTTTTTATTTAGTGCATTGCATCTTAGGAAAATTAGCATTGAGAAAAGGCGGCTTTTCTATTGGGTAGCCTAGGACGGCGTTAAAGGAAAATCTGGCTCTACATCCTGATGTCTTCCAGTTTGTGCTTCTGCTCTTCTCTCTGACTCTAAAAGTCTACCTGTTATGATGAGGCCTCGTCGAGAGTCGCTTTGTTCATCCATTGTTACTCTAATTGATCGACTTCACCCTTCAATCCGAGTTGCATAGCCACTTGTGTCGCAATCAAGGTAAATGTGGATCCTAAATCTAAAAAAGCATAGGTATCCATCTCACCGTATGGTCCCGAATGAGTTACTAGAACAATAAATAATAATACATTTTTCTTGGGTTTTCTAACCACATTTACAATTTCGAGGTGTGTTGATGTAGCTTCTGCTGGAGGCACTTTCGTGGAGTTTGGCTGCTTAGAGCTATAAGAACTTCATGCTTCGAAATATGATAAGGAATTGTGTTTCTTCTCCCAGAATCCAAAACACACCTTATTCTTTGTAGCCCACTTCCACTGGTCATTGGCATGCAGCTTCCTAAATTTCTCGAATTTCACTATTGTGTAATCGTTATCACAATAGCTTCATATTTTCGTATCACCATCAGCGACGTTCAGTAGAGTCCTGTCATTGCCGTGCTTTGCCTCTAAGAAAGGCAAAAAGTGCTCGCCGCACCAGCCTGTCTCTCCAACCATGTAGCCAGCTGTTCAATATTTAAAATGGATGGATTCAAGGTAGATCTGGCTAACTAAAGTTTCATAGCAGTCGAAAGTTTCTCGATTAAGTGATCTCTTTGCAAAGGGCTTATCAAATATTTGGGTCTGCTCAAGGACTATATCGTAGCTGCAAAGTAGGTAATAATATTATAAAATTTAATTATGCTACTCGGTCGATCTTCCTTTGTGTAAGGATACACTATTGATTGTTTCATAATGTCCTGAACAATATATTCAGGACGATTCTGTAAAATTTCAATTACCTCTTCTACCTTGGTTGTCATAAGAATTGCCTTCACAACTTCTCTAGCCTCTGTTTTGAGACATTTCTAAAAACGCGCAAATTCTTCACTGGCCAGAATCCAAAAGATTCAGTCGCTTACCGGATGGTGCTGATAAACAGTGTCCACTCCGAAATGTCTCCGCTGAGCGTTGGAAAATCGTTTCCCATCGCTTGTCGAGCAAAATATTTTCTTAGGCTCGAGTTGTCCTATTCCTCCTCTTCTTGGTCCACGTTTTGACCGAACTGTCGAGATAAAGATAATTGGTTTCATATGTCCTTACCAAATGTGTTTATCTCCTATTGATCCTCCAAGTCCATCTCCGTAGAAATGCTGTACTTACTCTAGAGTTCAGCAAAATCTTTTTGAGTTTGGAAGCGTACAAGGTCCTGCTGTCGCGCAAGCCTTTTTGGTTCAGCCACTTCTTCTAAACAAGCCAATGATTCAGCTTGGCGGAGTTCGACATCGAGACGCTTCCTTATCAAATCACCTACAATAGACCGCTTTTATCTCCCAGAACATGTGCCCGAGCACTTTGTTCTTGAATAGTGAGTGCCCGAATACTTTGTTCCCGAAGATCTTTACGGGCTGGTAGCTCTAAGTGAAACAAGTTCTAAAGCGTGTACCATTGCTTGCGTAATACCATTGCTTCCTTCCCTCTTTCCAAATGTCTACTCTCTTCTTCACAGTTCTTGTAACTGCATCATAGCGGTTCGGCTCCATACCAAAATTCTCCCGTTGATTCGTAGGTGCAGTGCTCCCTTCTAACGCGCCTTCCGGAGTTTAAGGTGGACCCATATTCTTGTCCCCTGTCTGACCAACCCCGGCCGCATCTACGTTGAAATTGGCTGCATCCCTCGAAGCGATGTGATCCCTCGATGTGATCGGTCGATTTGCCTTTCGATGTATTATCCGTTCATCTATGTTCGCCGCACTCACTACTGCATGTTCAGACCCAGGCTGTTGATCAATCTCTCTGAAAATTACCCTGGGCAACGAGGTTTACAGGATAATTATAGTTTAAACTATAATACAAAGATTGCAATACCTCACGTAGTTATTGCAATAAGGACAATGTTTTCTTTGAGCAACCAAACATTTGATTGCCCGAGAAGCAACAAAATACTTTAGTTATCTAAAAAACATTTGTTTAATCAACAAAAATTTAGTAAAAATAAGAAAAACTCTATTTTCAATGAATGAAGACACCTGTGATAAGTTTAGAAAGTTTTTTTTAAAGTAACCGAAGCTTTATTAGAACAAAACCTATCTACCACATCCAAATCTTTTATCTGTTACAAAAATCTGTATTACATTTAATATAAATGTATATGAAGCCTGAACGGTAGTTGCAATTTATTATACATTAAGATATAAAAAGCTGTAAATTGTACATTAAATTTAATATACAGATCAGTATAGCAGCGTGCTTGAAAACTCAAAATGCTTGTATTTTTTTTAATACTTCAAATATTCTCAATTGAAGTAATAATCTCAAATTCGTCAAACGACTTGCTATTTATGATTTCACTGAACCGTAAGTAAATGGTAGAAATGTAATGTGAGTGCAGTTCATTTTATATTAGGCCTTTTATTTATTTGCTAAACTTTTTTTTCTATAAAATGGAATTATCTTTTAATTTAATAATTTTCTAACAGTGTTTTTTTCCTCAGCCAAACATTTTTCTTACCAATTTTTTACAAGCAAATTCATTTTAAAGTAACATACATTTACAGTCTTTTAAGAACTCATTAATTAGTCTAATTCTGAGTCTTATTAATTAAGTATCTGCCAGAAGTTATAAAAATATGTCATGAAATAAACAGTTTCTCTTAATTTTAATATCTTCATTTTTATATATAATAATAATTATTATTATATTATTTATATTTTTTTACTAGATTAACTCTAAGAGTTTTTATTTAAAATATAGAAATGTTACGAAATTAATCTTTATTTAAAGATCATGCTCAGTCTTATATTGAACAATGTACTTTCCAGCGAAAATAAAACATAATAAAATTTACCATAGAAATTATTATCCGACATGAAAGCACGGGAAAATGATCTCTATGTAAAATGTCACTGAAGGTAAACGTCCCAGTAGAAGTACACCTCACATTTCTCACTCTTAGTTTATTTTTTTTAATTTAAATTTCATTTGATAATATAAAATGCTAAAAATAAATTGATTTTTTAGAGTTGACCAAGACCCGAACTATTAAGAACAGTACGAAGAACTGACATCCATAGCACAACCGAAGGGTATATAGCTTAATGTCTATGGTTATGCATTTTTTTAAGTATTTTTTTTTAAATATAAACTTAAAAAAGTAAAAGTATGTAATAATTTACACCACAAAGCCTTAAAAGAAGTATACTTTAAATGAATTAGTTAAAAGAAAACATATACTCAAGAAAGTGAAATTATATACAAAATTGCACATTTTTTATTAGTTATATAACTGTCTCCAATTAGGTGATTACAATTTTGTTTAGAAACATATTTCTCTCACTTTATCGTCTTTTTTACAATTATTTTACACATATTGATTTTCTTGAGCATATGTTTTTTTAAACTAAGTTTTTTAACATATACACGGAGAAAAATGAATGTTTAAATGTAGATGTTCAAATGGTAATATTGTCCCACCTAACATGTAGATATTCATGTCAAATATCTACTATCT
>JAAAKG020143296.1:0-11395 GCA_010014905.2 Druon quercuslanigerum
ATATTCTTGTCTTAACCGACTGGACTAATAACATGTATTGCATTTGTTGGTTGGACTGATTTATAGTCTTATATTAAAGGACTGGACTAATGAAATGTCTTGCTTTTGTTGGTTGGATTGATTTATAGTATTGTCTTAAACGACTGGACTAATAACATGTGTTGCATTTGTTCGTTTGATTGATTTATAGTCTTGTATTAACCGACTGGACTAATAAAATGTTTTGTCTTTGTTGGTTGGACTGATTTATATTCTTGTCTTAACCGACTGGACTAATAACATATATTGCATTTGTTGGTTGGACTGATTTATAGTCTTATATTAACTGACTGGACTAATAACATTTATTTATTTTTGCATAGTAACATTTTTTAAAATTCAGGAGTTTTTCGCAATATGATTATTTTATAAAGTTTGTAAATTTAAGAAAATATATTAACTTATTTTTTATCTTTTCAATTTTTATTTAACAGACGTTATATAGTTTTTTTATTTTTTGAACTTTAATAGTTTATAAAAAACATATTTTTAGTTTTTTATATCGTTTTTTGATTTCCCTGTTTTTGTAATTATTAGCAGTATGGTTTTATTTAGACAATTGCAAAGAACAAAACAAACGGTAGTTTTGCACATTTTTTAGTTATTTCATTGATTTATTTTTCTAATATTTTTAGTCTTCCGTCTTTCTTAAAATAAAACTTCTTCCGGAGGATTATATTTCTTAAATATTCATTAGAAATTTTTAATTTTTCGCAATGTCACATTGCGAAAAACTCCTCAATTTTAACAATGCCATTCCAGAAGAAAAATGATTTGACAGACAACGTTAAACAATTTTACTATGCAAAAATAAATAAAATAATAATATTACCAATTGAATTTTTTCCAAATTTAAAAACTTAACGTGACCCAGGATATTTGTATGAATAAATGATAGAAAGAACAATAGGCATAGTTGAAATTATTCTATTAGGCCAATTTTCACTTGTCAATTCACTATTTTATTTATTTTTTCACAATTAAATATTTTTTTAATTACTTTGCTTTTGAAATGGCATTGCCAAAGTTTGGGAGTTTTCATTATGATTATTTACATGGTTCTTCATGTGACGAAAAAATTATTGATATATCTTTGGGCTCTACATTTTTTTTTATTTAGAAGTTTTAAATGTTTTTATTCATAAAACACAATTTATATCCTTCATATAACACAAAAAACCTTGAGTTTCTTCAAATTTTCAAATGTTTTGTAATTTTTTTCTCTTACGTGATGCATGATATCACAAAAGAGCTAAAGGCATTTTTTGTACAACTTTTTTAGATGTGCAAACTTTTATTGTAATTTATGTTTTTTATTTTCCGTTGCTTTCGAGAAAAATTCGAACAATTAGCTTCATAACTAAATTTTCCTAGCCTCTAAAATCGTTTTGTAGGCATACATATCACAGAATATTCCCTGTATAGACAGGAAAATTCAACAAGAAATTGGCAGAAAAAGATAATTCATGGTTTTTTTGGTATTTGACTCTTTGGTATTTGACTCTTTTTTTGGTATTTAACTCTTTAGAGGGTATTATACTGAACAGGATAGAAATAAATGATTATTAAATAAATATTATTTATTTAAAAAATTTAACCGAAATGTTACTGAGCAGGATATCAATTTTAGAAATAGTTGAAAACGTATTTTAAGTAAAAATACAAATATTTTTAAACAATGAACAATATTTTTTTCGCGTTCTATTTGGCAGTGTATCCAAATTGTTAATTTTATTTTTATTTTATTAAATGAAGGCTTAAAGTCGCATCAACTGCAGTGGTCATTAGCGACTACAATAGGTTGAATATATTATGTGATTGTAGCAGAAACATTATGCATAGCTTTCAGGTACGTAGTGTATAATACTGATCATTGAATATAAATATGAAACACAGATAATATGTGTGAAAAATCACACAAAAAAGAATAACACATAGACACTGTATGAAATCCTTTATATGAGATGCCTGACATCGATAGCTTGAAGATAGTTGAGTACATTATTGAATGTAGTTGGGTCGGTCAGCATTTTCATGAAGTCAGTCCCGGTTTTATGCTGAATCCGTTTATCGCTGTATTTTTTGTAGTCGACCAATATATGACGCATGGAGACAGGAACTTCTCAAAGATCACATTGTTCTGGCTCACTTTTGGGGATTAAGTGGGAATGGTTAAAGTTAGAGTGTCGGATTCTCATCCTAGCTAGCGTCACTTGGTCTCGACGGTTTTCTAAGATGATTTGATTTTTTTGGAAAAAATCGTCTCTAACCTGGTGCAGCTTGGTGTTGTAGGAGGATTTCCATTTATCGTTCCAAAAGTTTTTGGCAGCTTGACATAGATATTTCTTGAAGTATTTATAATATACAGGAACCGACACGGCAGGTACAGAGAGTAGACATGCTGATTTGGCTAGAGCGTCTGCTGTCTCATTTCCTTCGATTGCTAGATGAGATGGTATCCAGATTAAGATGATTTCCTTTCCTCGGTTTCTTAGAGTCTAATATGATTCTTGAATATCTTGAATAACCATTTATTCTGACTGGCACTATTTTCTTAAGAAGGAAATTTCTGATAAAATTTTTCATTGAACCATCTACACCCTTGTCAAGTAAGATTTTCAAGATGCGATGTTTCCAGATCATTTCGTAGCATTTATCAATACCTAAGGAAACAGCTAAGAGATGTTGTTCACTGATAAATGCGTCACGTCGGAAAGCACTCTGATTCACATTGAATAATTTTTCTTTCTCCAAAAACCATCTGAGTCTTTTATTTATAATTTTTTCCATTAATTTACACATATTATATGTTAATGCGATGGGTCGATAACTGCTAACTTTTAGTTTCTTCTTACCTGGTTTAAGAATTGGAACAATTAAGGATTCTCTTCATTTATTAGGAAAAATTTTGTAGATACAAATACAGTTGAACAGAGCAAGAACATACTCTAGTACTTTGGATGAAAGGTTCTTGAGAAGTATATTCGGTATCTTGTCAAGTCCAGGGCTAGTATTTTTGCACTGATTCAAAAGTGGATGTGAGTTCCGTTAGAAGAAGTGCAGTATTAATGGTCAAGTTTTTGTCTTCATCTAATCTTGGGTCTATTAGGCTCTCATGGTCGATCTTGAATGCAAGGAAATGCGGGTCGTGGTTTCCATTACTGGAATTTGAGGCATAGTTTTTCGCAAGCTCGTCAGCAATTTCTTTGGAATCTTTTGCGATATTACTATCAGATTTTATTAAGGTTGTGATGTGAACAATGAATGACGTCCCCTCGATTATGTTGATCTTTTTCCAGACCTCTGAACTTGGAGCGTTGTATTTAAGAGACGGAGTATAGTTGATCCAAGAACTTCTATTACTTTGCTTACTTTTGTTCCGTGTGCTGCATCGAAGTTTCTTAAATTCAATTTTTTTCGAGAGTATAAGTGTAATAATAAGAGTATAGTGGATAAGTAGATGCCTTTTATATACATTATAAGCGTGCTTCTTTTTCTTATGTGCTTCCTCCACTTCTGGATTCCACCAGGGTACTTGGTGCTTAAATGATTGAAGTGACGTTTTAGGTACAGATGTATCTGCTGCCACTGTAATGGCATCGATAAGTGCATTAAAGATATCATCAATGTCGTGTTTATTTACTTCTGAAGGTGGTTTTAGACTCGTTATTTTGGCATCTAACTTTGTATGAAATCTCTCCCAGACAGCTGATTTAAATTTCCATCTAGGTGTATAATTATACAGGATTCAATGAGGATTTTGTATTTCTATTTTTAATGGAAATTGATCACTGTTGCAAAGATCCTCGGAGGCTTCCCAATTTATATTTTGAGATATACTTGCACTGCATATTGATGAATCAATCGAACTGAATGTAGCATTTGAGATATTAAAACTTGTAGGTTGATTTTTGTTCAGAAGAACAACGTCAGTTTCGTGCAAAAACTGTTCAATTATCCTGCCTCTGGCGTAAGTGTTGTTTGAGCCTCAGAGAGATTTATGGTTATTAAAATCTCCCACCAGAATAAATGGTTTAGAAAGTTGATTAGTCAGTTCTTTGAGCTGAAGAAGACTTATTTCGTACAGATTCTAAATGTATACATTACAAATGCATATTTTAGATGGGGTAAGGATAGATACCGCGCTAGCTTCAAGGCTACTATTAAGTTGGGATTCTTCGTAATATATATCATTTTTAATGTAAGTTGCTGCATCCCCACTGACAAAATTTGTATTCGAGCGATTTTTAAAAACGCACGTAAAATTTCTAATTGGTGCGCAAAATAAAGCCTTCAAATTTGTTTTTTGGAAACACCTAATAGATGGAAATTAATCTTTAATAAGTAATTTAAAGAATTCGAGTCGAGAATAGAACCCATTTAGGTTCCACTAAATAATCTTCGAAGCCATTAATAGAATTTAAGTGTCTGTGTTTTCGTTTTCTTCCGAAATTGACAGAAGCTCGACATCAGAGCTAATGTTTTCATCCCCTACCAACGATTTTTGAAGCTTGTTAAGAATTTTGGTGCATCTTTTTTTTGGCTGCGTGCTCTGTTAAGCTCGGATATCATTCTTTTATCATTGTTATGAGAGCTCGGGCATTATTTGGCAATAGAAGCTGTATTCGATGTACCTCTTGGCTTGTCGAAGAAACTTTGTAATTGAAACTAGTTAAGGGTGTATTTATCTGGAGAATCTTTATTAATTGATTTTATCGGATATAGCAGATCATCATTCGTTTTGCTATTCGTATTAGTAAAATAATCATTTATTTTCTTTTTCTTTTTTGAGTTAACGTTTTCGAAGGGTTCTTCGATAATTGTGGGGTTCTTATTTTCGAGATTTTGTTCCAGATTTGACAAAATTACAGAATTTTTTGATGAGGAGCTAGTAGAATGGGGACGTGTGAGTCCTGCATTTAAGAAGTCCACGATTTCCATGACTTCAGGGCCTGGGGTGGGAGTAGAGTAAACTTGCATGATTCGAGGTTTGAACAGTTATCTTTGAGATGGCATGAGATATCTTTAGCTGAAGTTTTATTGGATTCGATAACATTTACTTGTGGGGCTCAAGGGACGGTTTTGTAGTTCTTCGCAATGTGTCCTGATTGTTTGCATAAAAAGGACGTTACAGTATCAGTAGATAGGTAGATCCAATATGAAGTGTCATCATAAGTTACTTGTAAGGATTCTAGTATATTTAAGACACTGGCAGGGTGAATGTATATCTGCCTTCTAAAACCTAAAACGTGAGCAAAACCTGGGCCAGACAGACCAGCTCTTAGAAAGGTAGAGGTTGTCACCGAGTTTGGAATAACAGGACACACGTTAGACAGAATTAGCCGTTTATTTCTAGTTATCAAAGGTCCTATTTCCAAAGTGTGTTCACCTTTGTTTATAGTCGTATCCTTTTCTGTGAGAGCATCAGCAGTTTGTTTTCTATGTAAGAACATACGTACCCTTCCATTGCACAAGAGATAAGGGAAAGGTTAAAGGGGGTAGTGAAAAAAGTATGGCGGGGGAGGAATTCCCAAGAGCTTGGAGGGAGGGGTTGATCGTACCACTGTATAAAAAGGGGGATAGGGAGTGGCAGGAAAATTATAGAGGAAAAATAGGCTGCGGAAGGATTTTTAGGGAAAAGGCATACTGCCGGAGACGCAGGCTGGCTTTCGGGAGGGAAGGAGTACTATTGACAATATTTACGTTTCGCAGCACGTAGTGGATAGAGAACTACCAGAAAAGGGTGCTAATTTTAATTGCAGATGCAGATGACCTAGTGCTGCTAGCAAAGAACGAAGAGGCTTTAAAGGAGATGATGAAAAGGTTCAGCAGATACTTGGACAAAAATAGGTTAGAATTAAATGTGGGGGCTGGGAAAGAGGTTGTTTCCAGATGACTTTGTAAGAAGAATGAAATTGTTTGATTCGCTAGTGATGAGCGTCTTATTTTACGGAGTCGAGGTGTGGAGTTAAAAGGTAATTGAGGAGGTAAATAGGAAACAGGAGAGGTATGTAAAGTGGACACTGGGGTTTGCAAGGAATACGCCGAACTATATTGTCAGGAGAAAGACAGGAAGAACGAGTTTAGGGAAGCCGAACGTGTAAATGTAAGGAGAAATTTTTATAAGAGGGGTCAAGTAAGCTGGTTAGGGAATGTTGGTGGGAGAAGGAGAACAGACGTAGGGGTGAGATGATGGAGGTGAAAAGGGAAAGTTATTTTAGAACGAATAAATTGCAGATAGATGAAGCGAGAAGGGTGCATGAGGAAGGAAGGAGGGTATATGAGTTGGTTAACAGAAGCAGAATAGAGATAGAAAAGAAAGCAGGGGAGGGGAGAATAAGAGAGTCAAGGTTTAATGGGAACTATGCGTGGATTATGCCAAGAGAGAGAGCGCAATATTTGTGAGAGAAAGGAGAGCAAGGAAGTCAGGAACTTATAGCGAGAACGAGATGTGGATGTATGGAGAGTTATAATAAATAGGTTCTGGCTTTCTGGAGAGAAAAGGATGTGTGAATTGTGCGGGAAGAGGGATGCAAAAGTGAAGCACTGGTTGGAGGAGTGCGAAAAGGTGGAAAGGAGTAGGATATGCATAGAGGTATTGTTGCATGAAAGGGGGGGGCAAAAGGGCAGTAGCATGGGTGAAGGGGGTATTGGGTATGATGTAGAAGAAGAGAAGGAAGGAGGAAGAAGAATGGGGAAGGAAAGATTGTATATAGGAGAGGAAGTAGATTTAAGAAAATGGTTCATATTGTTAATAGTAGACAAGGATTAGGGATTAGCGGCGGAGGCAGAGGCTGGCAAGACGAGACAAAGCGAGAAAGTAGCGTCATGCGTGCGAGGCGAGAAAGTAGCGACATGCGTGCTAGGCGTTTTCGTTTTAATCGTAAACATTCAAAACTAAAAAATTAAATTTTTCGAAAAACGACTTAAAGTTCGAACTAAAATAAACAGACTAAAGTTGTTCACTCTAAAAAGATCTATAAATTTGCTATTATACATTTTTTGATAGGAGAATTAGATTTTCTTTTAATCGTACAAAATATGTTTAAAAATGAAATAAATAAATTTTTGGAAAAACGACACAAGAGACGAAAACAATTAAAAGACAAAAGTTGTTTAACCAAAAAATATCTACAAGTTTGTTATAAACTATGATTATAAAAATGTGTTAAAAATAAAAAAGTGAACTTTTTGGAAAAAGAACATAAGATACAAAAACAAATTACTTACAAACATTTTTCGCCTATATTATATCTACATAGGCGCGCTCAAGCTTGCAAGCGAAGCGTGCCGCGCGCGAATTTGTATTTGGGGACGTGTCACCAAACACAAATTTGAGCTATGTTTTAATTTTAATTTCTAAACTATCCCAAACAAAAATTTCAATCTTTGCTAATAACAACTTAAGAATTATTATTATTATCATATTTATTATATTATTATTATTATTATTATATTAACAACATAAGAATTATTTGTAAACATCTATTAAATGTTGGCAACGATACATAGATGTTTAAAAAAATTGTTTTTTTCTTTAAATAGACGCCGAAATTTTAATACTTTTAAATTCGTGGAAAATTGTTTGCTTAAATCGGAAAAAATATCTCTCATAATTTGATGTAGAAAATAACGTATTTCATCGTTGCTAAGAGATTCTGCGACTTTAACTGTAGAGCCTGCCTGATTTGAATTAGATTCTATAATGAGATTTTTTTAGGATACGCAATGGAATGATTTGGATTATATGGATAGACGTAATGATTTTACTTATGATCAACAAAAATTTAAAGATCTTCCCCAATTTATACGAGAACTTCATGCCGTAACTAAAAATATAATTTTTATTACATCAATTTTCAATTAATATTTATTATTTATTATTATATTTATATTATTATAATATATTATTATATTTATTATTTCGATAGATATTTATTTATAAATAAAATTTTAGGAAGGAATGCACTACATTCCATTAATTGACGCTGGTGTTTCTGGCACAGAAAAAAGCGGCTCGTATCCTCCTCTGGATGAAGGTATTCGCCGAGGTATATTTATCAAAGAAAATGGTACTGATTTACCATTCCAAGGAAAAGTTTGGAACCCGATTTCCACAGTGTGGCCGGATTTCACGAATCCTCAAACTGAAGAATATTATAAAGACATGATGGAGATCGCACACAAGAATTTTGAATTTGATGGTGCATGGATTGTATGTATTAAAATTCAATTTTGTTAACTTAAGATCATCCCTGGTCCAGTTAGAACATTATTCTTTAGGTCAGTAAGTTGTTCAATTTTTTTTAATATATCAATTACTATATATAATTCTTTAGTAACTGCAGATAATTTTTATTCCTTCTTAGTGGAGGATAAATTTTCAACACCCCTGAAAGTAAATTAAGGTAGGTGTAAATTGTAGGGGAAGTTTTTGAGGGATGGTAGAAAATTATATCTTGGTTTACTGCAGTCATAAAAAATTAGTGTTGCCAAAAACTTTCATTATTGTGGAAAAATTGCAATCTTTCTTAGCAGGGGATGAACAAATAATTCTATTGCGTCAGCAAGTAACCCCTGGGTCATTTAGTTCATAAAACTGTTATTCAAAGAATTCTGTACCTTTTTCAAAAATTTAAAGATATTTCAAAGAATTTGGCTAGATTTAAGGGATTTTATAGGATCTCTAATTATTTCATATAATTTACGGGGTTTTAAAGATTTTAGGGTAGTTGTCATCCCAAAAGTCAGATATATGAAAAAAAAAGTTTTTCTATGATTTTAAGAATCAAAACATTATAACTGATGACATTTCTAATAAAAAACATTCTTTTTATGAAAAATGTTAAAATTTAAAAAAAGCAATAATTTTGCTCATGGATTTTTACATTTTGATAAATGACGGCTTATTTTTTTCCGGAATAACATTCTCTAAGAATCTACTATTTCCAATGTGGAAGTTAATTTTTCAATGACTGTAATCGATAGAACTATCCCTTTTTTAAATTTTTCAAACCAATAATTATATTTTAAGATTATTTATTTTCAAAATTAGAAACAGTAGAGCTTAAGAGAATGTTTTCCCAAAAAAGCCTTTATTTATTAAAATGCAATCATTTTTCAAAAATTGGTAAGAAGCAGCGGTCAGAAAAAATTCATTTGCAAAAAACATGGTTAAAATTAATGTTTCCTTTGTGAATGATAACATTTTTCATAAAAAATAATGTTTTTTATTAGAAATGACATCAGTTATAAACCAGTTTCAAACGATTTTAAGATATTTCAAGGAACTTGGCAAGATGTAAAGGATTTTACTAAATGTCCAAAGATTTAAAAGATTTCTTGGACATTGAATGGTTAGTGTTTTTTAGAGAAATTTATTGGATAAGTTTAGTTTAAATTCAGGGAACTTGAGCCAGCGAAATACATTTTGTTTCCAGGTATTTCTACGGATTTGAACGATTTCAAAGGATATGAATGAATTTTTCAAAAGATTCCAAAGAATTTTAAGACATTTCAAAATTTCAAGGAGTGTTAAAGTAAAAAATTCAGTTTTTTTGTGGTAGATTCATTTCTTTTGTTGAAAATATAACTATATTTTTCAAAATCTCTTTCATTTTTGGTTGAAAATTAATTTTTTGAATTAAAAATTTAACTATTTCAGTTTTTGTTAAAAAATGATCTGTACTGTTGAAAATTTAAGTATTTGTTGACAAATTTATGTCTTTTAGTTAAAAATGTATGTATTTGGTTGAAAATTCCAGTACTTTGTTGAAAATTCATGTATTTTGTCGATAATTCATCTTTCTTGTAGAAAATTAATCCTTTTGGTTAAAAACTTTTAAAATGTTTTCATCTGAAAATGTAACAAATGGTAAAAAATGCAGGTAAATATTTTGTTGAAAATTCACTTGGGTATACAATTAATTTGATTAATAAATTATATTTTAAGTTCAAAATTGGGCTATTTTATAGAAAATCATGTGTCGAAAATTTATCTTTTTTGTTAAAGTAATCTTTTTGGGTCAATAATTTAACTGGTTCGTTGAAAATTCGTCCTTTTTCAAACTGTCAAGGAGTGTCAAAGTAAAAAATTCAGTTTTTTGGTTGTAGATTCATTTCTTTTGTTGAAAATATAACTATATTTTTGAAAATCTCTTTTATTTTTGGTTGAAAATTAATTTTTTCAATTAAAAATTTAACTATTTTATTTTTTTGTTAAAAAATGATCTTTTCTGTTTAAAATTTAATTATTTGTTTAAAAATTTATCTCTTTTAGTTAAAAATGCATGTGTTTGTTTGAAAATTCCAGTACTTTGTACTTGGGTATAACATTAATTTGATTAAAAAATTATATTTTTAGTTCAAAATTCGGCTATTTTATAGAAAAATTATGTGTCGAAAATTGATCTATTTTGTTAAAGTCATCTTTTTTGGTCAATAATTTAAGTGTTTTGTTGAAAAATTGTCATTTTGTTTTGAAAATTAATCTTTTATGTCAGAAAATTCATCTTTCTTGGTTGAAAATTTATCTCTCTGGCTGAAGATGAGCTTTTTTCTAGAAAATTAAGTGTTTAGCGTTGATGATTTAACTGTATCCTAAAAAAATCGCTATTTTGTTAAAGACATCTTTTTTGGTCGAAAATTTAACTGGATTGTTGAAAATTCGTTCTTCTAAATTAAAAATTTATCTTTTATGATTTCTCTTAAAAAATCGTCTTTTTTGGCTTTAAAACTCCACTATTTATTTGAAAATCCAAGTATTTTTGTGAAATATCGTATTTTGATAGAAAATTAATCTTATTGTTTGATCATTCATTTTTTTATGTTGAAAATTCAGCTATTTGGTAAAAAAATCAACCATTTTGTTCACATTTTGATTATTCTGATGAAGACTTAAATATTTTGAGGTCATTTTTTGATCGAAAATTTAACTGATTTGTTGAAAATTGAGCACCCCGACTCCAGAACGGAACAAAACTCGGTAAAGTTTGAAGGAGGATGGCCCCTGGAAACTAAAAATCAATATTTGAAAATTTGTTTTTTAAGAATGCATTCTTATAAGAAATTAGATGGCGCATCTTTTTTCCTCTAGCAAAAAAGTTTAATCTATTATAGTTTTTTAAATAACCATTATAATGATGTTTTTTTCTGAAGACGATTTGTAATTAATTTTTGGTGTCTGGGTTGTCGTCACATCTATAGTTTTTGAATTTTTTTGATGAAATTTGGAGACAATACTTTCCAAAGCATCCTCAGAACAATGATATGAGCGAAAGGTGTATATCATTATTTATAACAAAATAAAAAATAGTTTTCTAGGCCATTCCGAATTCAATTCCTTATAATCTTCGAT
>JAAAKG020143297.1:0-11395 GCA_010014905.2 Druon quercuslanigerum
CGAGAATGAGAAGTGCCGCATATACTGGAACTTTATATTCTCGACAATTGTTTCTGTTGCATACTCGAGGCCTGACAGAGTTCTCCTTGACTTCGAGAAGTGAACTACGTTCGTTATCGAATTTTCGGCACCAGCTGACAAAAACATTATAGCCAAGGAAAATTAAAAGAAAGAGATGCTAATCTAATCTTTTACTGGGTAATAGCCTTAAAAGCATCCCTGCGTGAAAAAAATATGCTGAAACACTTTTGGGAAAAATGCAGAACGCGGTCGTCCTTGTGTCGCTCTGTGTCCTCAGGGTGCACGATCGTGAGAAGTGGTTTTGACTGAAATTTTACCGCGATTTTGCTGGGATCAGGTGCAATTTTTCAGATTAGCACATCCATATCCAACCTGATCTTCCATGGCTTATCTCGATTCCTTACTGAGACAAAAACTGCATTTGCAGGCCTAGTTCTGCGGCCCAACGTTCTAACGGTTGCCACAGCTGCATAGTATTCAACAGTTTGTACTTCTAATGCAGTTTGTATTACGTTCAAATATGTAGGTAAAACCTTGCTGTTGAGGTGTTCTATTAGTGAACGTAGATCATTTGTGATGTTCATTTTGGGCAGAGAATGCCTTAATGTTGGTTCTACATATCTGAACTCTAGCAAAGCATGAACAAAATTCTTCTGAAGGTGCGGTAGTTTTTTAGGGATTTCGCTATCCACATCATCATTATTGATAGTCCGGTGTTGTTATAATGGATTCGGTACATGATGTTCATTATCCCTAGCACCTATGCCTTCAGCTACAATAATCTTCCAAGAGGAGTTAATCGAAAGTAAGCTGCTGTTTCACCTTCATTTTGATAGCAGATAATTAACTAGCCGAAAGCAATCTGTTTTCAGATATTGATCGTTTTTAATTTTTCAGATTCTGCTCATTTATTTTTGTAGCTAGCTTTGGATACTTAAGTAAGAAGAGTCTATGCTGTTTTCTGCTCACACTTTGCCCACATTTCTCTGCCAAAAAAAGGCGCATAACATCTTTGTTCATATGTTACGTCCATTTCCGTCGCTTTTTTAGTTGCTGAACCTCTGCTTCTGTCTCTGTTTGTATAATGCCATACACCTCTGGTGGATGTAGTGGTGTTGGACCATCAACAGGTTGAGGAAGAACATAAAATGCCTCTGCTTGACCGTGTGACGCTGCTTCCTCTAACTGATACTCATTTCCGTCGTTTTCCTACGCCCAATCAACCTGTTGCGTAATCTCCATTGCTCGATCTTCTCTGATGTGTAGATTAGTGCTGATGTACATAAGCTTACCGATAAGATGTCTTAGTGCGACTTTCTGTATATTAGGATACTTTGCAGCAAATCTCGTTCTCAAATTGCATCCTTTTTCCATTTTTTTCAAACTTCGCACTTTCGTAATAGAGACGCAACATATCGTCTTTCATTATAGTGTCCCACTTGATGCTTTGCCACGGTATTTCTATCTAGGTGGTCAACTGCAGATAGCTAACGCTAGCCAAAGTATCCTTATCAGGCACAGTTGATGTTCCACTGATTAACATTTGTCGGACATGTTCTTGCTGGCAAGCTGTTTGCCCGACGATCCTCGGGAAGCGACTAGCATATCAATATCTTCAATATACTCTTCATTATTTATGGGTTTTGGTGTTCTGCTTAGTCCCTTTCCTCTTCGTTATCTGCCTTTATGGCATGGGAAACCCTGTCAGTAGTAATGCTACCGCCATTTTAGCCATCAAAGTCATGAGAGAAAAGCTTAAGCCCTACCGCGACATAAACGCGCAACAGCTTCGGTATTATTATATTATTAAATTATTATATTATATATTATATCGTTATTATTCTTATTCTTTTTATTATTATTACATTAGTTGAAGAACGCGGATGCAAGAGGGGACTGGCAGGTGGCATAGAGAACCTGTTGGTAGACAGGTGTATCGCCCACGATCCCATCAGGCATCGATGAAAGCTGCTCTTGGCTTGGATTGACTACCGAAACACATTCAGTAAGACGAACCATGAATTATTTACCAAGCTTCTTCGTGCCCAGAGGTGCATCTAAAAATAGTGAGCTATATGTAGATCTAGTGCTCTTGTGTCGGACAAGATTTGTCATAATATCTGACAAAAGAGAAGTGACTGCCACCACCAATAATAATACATGGACGACCTTAAAATATTTGCCCATTCACGTCAAGGAAGACTTGAAAATACATCATCGCGTTACGATCAAGATCTTCAACTCATGGGTGGAAATACCATTTAACATATTGGTAATGTAGAAACATATGCATAACGTGAAATAACACAAGTGGAAAATTATGTTAAAAATCGGGGAAGAATAAGGTCCAGGAGACCAATATTTTAGCCGTTCCTATACTGCTCTACACGTTTAATGCAGTAATATGAAACGTCGATGAGTTGAAGCAACTTGACCGAATCCTGTGATGAATATAACAGATTCGCGAATCTTAGAAGACGAACCGGGCAAGTTTAATACTTTGAAATAGTTCCATTTATTCCTAAAAAGAAACAAACACTGAAAAGAACCATATCCACACGCAACCATCCAATCCCCACTTCCGGAAGTGACATAAAAAATCTGTTAGCTCCCTCTTCAAACACTACAACAAATATGGACGATGAAAATACCAATTCAGCGGGTTAACCATCCTTCCCACTGATAAACACAAATAACATCACTACAACAAGCTCTACTATAACCCTGTTCCAACCTTATCCTATACATACCTTCCTATCAACACCACAGTTCAAAACCAGCCGCGAAGATTTCTGATTTTCGCCGAAAAGCCCGTCCCTGCATATTTCCGTTTTATCTTATCCCACCATTTCAATTCATGATATGCGCCAAATACTCCGCGCACTAAAAACACCCGCACCCCTTCTGCTAAAATTTTCTGGACTAAGCTCCGAGGATCCAGTAGCCTTTCTACACGAAATTGGGACATACTTCCAACAACTCCACGAAACCAGGAGACAAAGAAGCCACGGAAATATTTCTGCAAAAGAAATAATTACTAGCCAAACGCCTTGCGCCAAATAATAAGTAGGTCGAATTGGTCAGCGTAGTATCTGAGATACTTTGCCTCTTCATCAAACGCGTCATTCGCGTGAAAAAGTAGCAAGGATACAAAAAAATCAACGGACACAGCAGCGAAATTCTAAAGGATTTAGGGCAAGCAAGGATCTTTTCAACGATCGACTTGAAAAGCGGGTATTGGCAAATACCCGTACATCCAGACTCAAGAAAATATACGGCGTTTGCCACCTCTGGTGTTGGACAATATCAGTTCTGGATTATGCCCTTCGGAATAAAGAATACGCCCTCTACGTTCCAGAACAGCATGCAGGAAGTCCTAGGGACTTATTGGTGAAAATTCTTTATCGCTTATCTGGATGATTTGATCATATACTCTGTAAATGTCCATTTAGTAACTTTCGACGGTAATAAATCTACCCCGTAAAGCATTCAAGCAATAAAGGACGCGAACCCTCCACGTGTCGTAAAGAGCTTCGCAGCTTCTTAGGAACGTTTAACTAGATAGGAGCGTATCTACGAAATTTCACGCTAGTAGCCACACCCCTTACGGATTTATTGTGCACTATTAAGCCATACAAATGGACTTTAATGGCCCAAGAAGCATTCGAGAATGTACGAACACTGGTGGGCAAACCCCTTAAGCTTAGCCGACCGAATCCAAACCTACCATTCATCATGCAAACCGACGGGCCGAGTGCATGGGTGCTGTACTTCTGCATGAGGCTAAAGAAAAGTGCAAATACATAATTTCATATGCTAGTGCAAAACGCAACCAAACTGACACAAGAGATCATTGCAATGAGCAGGAATGTCTCATAGTTATATGGGAAATTAAGAAGTATTGTGCTGGAAAGAATAACGAGTTAGCCGATGCACTATCTCGCCCCCGCATCCAAAGCACCGACACTTAGTGAGCCGGATCAACGCCATGAGGGTGTTGAATGACGTCAGAGATGCGCAGCAGGTCGACGCCGTTGTTCGTCGCGAGATTGAACGCTTGCACGAACTATAAGACCAGCTACACTGCACCGTCTGTGAAGAAAGTTATGTGAAAAATAACAAAATAGACCACCTAGGATTTTATCGAAAGCATCCTAAAAAAGAAACGTCGACTCTGCGCATACCAACGAATGTTCCTGGCCACGGATGCAGCAAAGCGTGTGAAGTTATATTAGTACCTGTCATCTTTATAGTTGTAGCAAACTATTAAATACCGTCAAACCAGACGCCATGAGATCACGTGCTGCCACTTTTGCGTGAGAAGTCTTTCCATGATGAGGATATTCCAGGCATATTCTCAGAGACAACGGCAAGCAATTTGCGAGTTGCCATTGGCGCACCGCTTATTAGCGCTGCGACTGTGAGCTCTGGACGACACAGAAATATCACACAAGAGCCAACCCAACCGAACGAAGAAACCAATAAATGAACCAGGGTATTCGTCTAAGAGTAGACGCAAAGAACCTTGGGACATGGGAGAAGAATATCCCAGATATCCTGCTCGAAATACGTAATCACCAAAACGCTGCCAATGTTCAAACTCCTAAAAAACTTTTTCTAGGGTGTACGATCCATTGGCCCGGAGAATAGCGGTTTAAGCAAGATGGCTGCAAGCCAATAGAAGCTCGATTAGAAAGAGAGAACTGAGCACGGTGAAATCAAGCCACCTATCAAGAAAAGTATGCAACTAATCTTCCGGTTCTTCACTATCAACCTGGAGATCAGGTGTATATTCAAGAACACTTTCAATCAAAGAAAACTGATCATTTTAACACCAGCTTCGTTCTACGTCAAATCAGTCCACGTGAGACCATATCAAAAGCTGCAGGAAACATTTTTCTTGTGATGGTGAACACCTATTCTCAGCACCACCCCCAGAACAATTCTGGGATCATAGCCTAACCTTGTCTCACGCCAGTAAAGCACGGATCTGATACCTTTGACCCTGAAGAGCCTCAATCAAGAACTTCACGCGGATCAGCGCCAGCGAAAAATGACGCGCGCATCTCTCTCCTCTGATTTTCTACCCTCTCCACGCTACTCTCGTGCAGCACCCACGCGGAGTCTGCTATATAGGGGCAAGCAGTAGCACGGAACGTCACTTGTTTGAGAGCTAGATACCAGCAAGCTAGCAAAAACCCTACAGCTGCTTACGAGCCCTAGGTTAGCACCGAAAGTCCTAAAGTTTATTCTCCTTACTGCTGCCAACAAAAACCCTAATAAGTAAGGAGCGTATTCAGGTGGTAACTTATTCACGTGAATTAAATAAGTATTGAAGTATTAATTGTAAACGAATATATCTACTTAGTTTTTAAAGTAAATTCGTATGTATAGAATTTTTAGATTCAGAATTTTTGTTTACCTAATAGTTTGCGTAATCAGTCAAACGTTCACTGTTAACATTTGTTAGAAGTAAGTATTGTGAGAGCTCTTTTTATTCAAAGGTGGAAAGTCGTATCAAGAACTCAATAATTAAGGTATTCAATTTATTTATAAGGAGTCGATAGTCACCTTATAAAATTACCTTTTTTTAAAGAAAATTATACTTGCACAGAAAATTAATAATAATTATTATTATAACACATTACTTTTAAGGATAGTTCAAATGGTATAGAATAATGAAACTGTAGAGTTTCGGAAACAGTACTTAAGAGTATAAGTCCTTTTAGATGCGTTTCAATTACAGAAAACGTCTGATTATACACGCACTTTGACAAGAAACGAGTAGAGCAGTAACGACTCTACATTTACTAACATAAAATCAAAGATCTAGAAAATTTAATTTTTGTGTTTGTTATAGTAGGATCTGCAACAACAGCTCAAATTGTCAAGGAATTGACAAAATAATGCTAATAACTCGTCGATTTGTATGGGATGAATTGAAACTCGTGTTTTCTTATAAAGAACATTGATTCTGAGTAATAAAGAAAACTCAGATAAAAAAGGCGAATATGCTGCAGCTGGTTATAACTTTATTGTTTGCTATAGGATCAAAATGCTTCAAAATTTGCAAAAATTGCACTTATGAAGTATTCAAGATATTGAAAATCTGAAAAGGGGTTTAAAAATCTTGACTATTTACAATATTTATACCTATTTACTACAATTCTTATATCTTTTTACTTCTACATTAATCTGGCGCAATTTTACTGTCAGAATAGTAAATTCCACTCCTACATCCTTCCCATACTTATTCTTATGTTTCTTCCTCCCATTCATATATTCTGCACCTGCTGTTCCCTTCCTTTTCCCAATACATCCGCATTGTTACGTTGTTTCTTAATCTCAATTTTGCTATTCTGCTCCATCTTCTCTCACCTCATCCCTTCTCTAAATACTTTGGTACTTCCTCCTTTTTTATCATCGCATACCATTCATTGTATTTAGATTCCTCAATCATTCCCCATCTTCCTTTAATTCTATTTCCCTACCCCTTGTCTCCAGTTCTTCTTATCATACTCCATTATCCTCTCCTATATCTTATTCACTAAAAAACTGCCTGCTTTCTTGTTCCCATTTTGTAAGTTCTACCGCTCTCCCTCTCCTTTTTCTACCTTCTTCAAACACTTTTCCGCTAACTCACCACCCTTTTCCTTAATCTCTTTCCTTTCCTTCCATCTTCATATCTCCACTCCATAACCTAATAGCGGCCATACCACTGTATCAAATAACCACATTATCCTTCGCTAATCTTTTTTGACCCTTCTTTTCAATATACCCGATACCTGTTTAATTATCGCTGCTGCTTTTTTATCATTTCTCTTATATGAGCTTTATGATCTCCATTATTTTGAAAGATATATCCCAAATATTTCAATTCCTTTACTTATTGTTATTTTATTCCTTTCCACCTCTCCGTCCATGATTTCCTTCTTCCCCTTCCTTTTCTAAACCTTATTGTCTTTGTCTTTTCTCCAACTCCGAAAAACTAGAAGGCGTAGAACTCAAATTAGAACCAATAGAAAAAAATTTCGGGGTGGCAAGGTGCAACACCGTCCATTTCAACGACAAAGTGGAGGACCTATGGTCTTCAGCCCAGAGAGCTGAAACAGCGAGGAAAGTATTGTATCCGACTCCGGATCCCATGAACCCACCGGGTGCTATGTCCACGCCCTTCCAGATGAAAGGCGTTGAGATGTCGTCTAAGACTGATTCTGACGAATAATCCAGGAAAACGTGCGTGAAGCCCCGGCGACTGGAAAAAACGGCCTCAGTTGTGCTCGGACCAGATCTCTCGAATCCGATATCCAGCCAATGGATTGATGTAGTCGCCTCTTATATCGATAATCGGCTAGAACCTAATAATCGGTTAAAGACAGACTCAGGGCAAAAACCTACTCGTACGGAAGTTCCTAACATCCACCAACAGTTTGAAGAACCATTGACGTACTGGCGCAATAATCTAACTCCTAATCGCTACCGAACGTCTGGACCTAAAAGATTTTCGGGAAAGCAAACCCGAAACAGAGCAAGTGCTAGTTACACCCTATAGTCGACGCAAAATTTACTCGATTGTGGTTAAAAAAAATCATAACGACGAGATCGGCTGGGGCAGTGTGATTCAAGGACTACGTGGCCTTCACTCCCTTAAAACAAAATGGCATCACTCTTTGCCACAGAAGGATATAGGTTCCCCTTAATTAACAGCAAGCTCAAATCATTTCCGAATACCATGAGAGTTTAATAGGCGGCCCTAAGGGCCTACGCACTAGTACGTGCGTAAACCCGAGAACCCATGGTGATAACTGACACTCCCGCAGAAACTTTTGACAAGGTATCTTTGGATACCGTTGGAAAACACCCAACCACCCCGAGCGGCAATCGCCATATCTTGAGAAGCAGGCTTATAAAAAATCTCGAAGGTATTTTCAAGGCGCAGCAGTTGGATACATCCGGATACCGACCGCAAAAAAATGGATCTATAGAACGAAGCCATATCATGCTCACGGATTACATTAAGCATTATGAAAGTGACTATGATACGAAATGGTTACGAAATGATACGAAAGGTAACTACGATAAGAAGAGTCGACCATTGAGTGGCAAGCTAGGAGATCTAGTTTATGTGTTTAAGAATGCCCCAGATGAAAAATTCGATAGTCGTGCTCATGGACCTTACACCATCGTAGGCTTCACACAAAATACGAACGTGATTCTCGAATGCAAAGATGGGAAGCGTTATTCTAAGCATGCGGATTAACTTCTCATAACCCATCGCTAGGGAAGAAAGAACGTTAATGTCAGCATGCAACGAAAAATGCTGTAGTCGGACATGCGTAACGTGGGACTAGAAGGTATGCCATAATTAGCAGAAAATATGTTTTCTGGGGGCGCACGTCCGACTTCACCGGTATTTTGTATCAACTCTAATGCTGAGTTTCTTTTTTAATAGTTCCGGCGAGATGGAGATACTAAGGGTGACATTACGGTTAATTTTATTTCCATCCAGTCAACCAAATTCAGAGGACTTACATACCGGATCACTCCCTTGAAGTCTAGCACGGGAATTTATTATGAGCAAATGGGGATAATGAGACGGATTACTGGAACTTGGAGAGTTACCATCTTTTTCGACGCTATTTGATTGCCTGTCAGATCTCTGTCCACCAGGATTTGGCATTTTGTGTCTACAAACGATCTCCGACTATGGTTTAAACTCTAAGATAGCGGTTGCAGAAGGATTAAGAAAGGAGATCGCCAGGCATACGAATGAAATAAGGCGAAGAACTGAAAAATTAGCTTCACTCAAATTGCCAGCTAGGCTAAAGAGCCGAAGAGCCACCCCGCTACTAAGAGTATTGGGCGGTATCATTGGACCTGTAACTGGGTTACTGACATACGATGAAGGAAAGGCCATTGAAACGATGATAGCCGAATTAAATAAAGTTCAAGGAAACATCTCATATGTAGTTGGAAAACAAACGCGCGTAGAGCAAGCGCGGTTGGAGGAGATTAATAAGTTGTCCAACAGCAATAAGGAGTAAATAGCTTTCTAGGAGAGACAACTTTCTCAGAACACCATGAAATTAATTTATATTCAACGTGATTTTGCTGAGTTGAAGAATTTCGAAGATCTAACGCGTACTTTAAGAGTGGTAGAGCCTAGTATCAACGACTACCCCCGAGCAGCCAGCCGAATCCTTGAGGTCATTCATGCGTCCCGTCCGGGCTGTATGCATTCCTTCTTTTGACGTCAGAACATGTGGAATCAATATACCGTGATATCCAAGACCACTAACCAGATGTTGACTTTCCCGTCCCAGGACCGCTGGTGGATCTGGAGGAATTGGCCAGAGTTTCCAAGGTTACGGATGTCTACAAGGAACAAATCCTCAGGGTCCTATTGGATATGCCATTGTTGGAACTCGTCAGGTATACGATGTACCAATTACAATCGGTATCGGTGCCTCAACCACTCTTGAAAAATAGCTCGCGAAGTGGATACATTCGTCCTGATTTCTCCCACGCGGCCGTTGGGGAATCCCAAGGAACGCATATCTTAATGACTAACAAAGAAATAGAGTCATGCATGGTGCTTTCATATCATAGAATTTGTGAAATCAATGAACAGGGCGAATGGACGACAATGGCCTCGGTAAATGGATTACTGAACTCATTGAGCAAACCAGTCACCACAAAATTTCTCTGCATCAATCAAACAAGTGAGCTGATACAGCTTGACCAAATTGGAATAATACACCTAGCATCTGGATTTTAGCTTACACTTCAATCTAACGAAGTTGTCGCCAATCTTACAGGAGCACCAAGATCTCCTGTCAGCAACAACCAGAGTGAAAAATCAGCTTGAGGTGTACTTAGCGCAAGAAGAAAATTTCAATAGAAATAAAAAATCCTTGGATTCCTTGTAACAACAGTTGTGTCATCTGAGCCTGGGGTGGCAGATTAAGAATAGACAGACTATCTTTATTCAAGGATCGTACATGAGCGTTGCATTAGCTCTAGTGGGTCTGCTAGCCTACCTTTTTCGATCCTCTTTTGTGACAGGATTATCCGTTTTCGCCCGCTGTGGGAACCCTTGATGAAAAGAAAGTCTTGAGATGTCCATCGATTGGAAGACTGATTGAGAGTAGAATTTCGAATGCACAACCAGCAACGACAATACCAATAATACCCCTATTAATGGAAAATAGTACAATATAAATTATCTTCGAAAATTCACAATATACTTTTAATAGGGCAAACCGTAGTTAAAATATATGTACATATATGAACTATTAATCATCTAAATCATACAAATTTGTGTCCAGTCGTGAAGATATTTTTAAGATAACTCGAGAGTCCTACGGCTATGCAGATACGTAAACACAAATCTCTGAGAACTACAAATTTCGAGTTAGAAAGCTGTTTTACGCGCGCTACCCACGTGTGTACGCGTTTGTTCAAAGAACAATAACAGCCAAATAGTGAAGAGCGTAGCAAAAGTTAGATCTTCTCTCGCTCTCTTCTCTAAATGATGTGACGTGAAGCTGTACGGTGAGTCCTGTATCGCAAAATTTAGAAAAACTGTTCATACCATTGAGAAATAGCTTTATTTGAAGCTAGGAAAACTTAATGGCATCTTTGAAGACCCAGAGCTCGTCGATGGAAGCACTATACGACACCTTTGCGCTGAAGAGACTTATACGTACCTGAGCGTGCCACAGAGCCGCATTCAGGATGTCACATCTATAAAGGATACTCTTCGCAGCAGATATAAACGGCTGATCCGGCAGATTTGGTTTTCCGAACTATCGGCGAGGAACAAAGTATCTGCAACGAACATGCTTGCTGTCCCGGCAGTACTCTATGCATTTGAAGTGGTTCCATGGACGAAGAACGAGGTCCCTTGATATCGGAACACGAAAGGTTATACACGTAAGCATCCTATAAGCATCTTAAGTCTTCTGTTCCGTGACTCTACTCTATTATTTTGGCACATAGAGTCGTAAATGGAAGAGATCCTTTTCTTAAAATAGTCAGGAAGCACGAAGAAGAGGGCAAAGGAGCGTTTCTGTACAAAGCAGCGGAGGAGGATGCTAAAACACTCTGACTTAACTTCAGTATCAGGAGTGAGCAGAATGCATCAAATCTTATCTATCTCGAGTACTCACTCCTAAATGCCTGGATTCAGAAAGCACAGGAGAAAAACTTCGGTGAACAGCTCGTCGATAAGAGGATGCACAGCATCTTCCACAGAAATGTGGAGGATCAGTCAATGTCGTATGAGCTAACTTTTTCTTTCCTTAAATCACCCGGATTGAAGTCGGGCACGGAGGGTTTCATTTTTGCATGTCAAGATGGTGTCATTTCCACC
>JAAAKG020143298.1:0-11395 GCA_010014905.2 Druon quercuslanigerum
TTCCCAGCTCGGGTTTTATGAGTTCATAAACACGAGCGGGGATTTATTCCAGGTGAAATTCCTCTCAATGGTTCTCACATTTTAGGGAGCATAGGCGGACTATATCACATTGTTCGAAATCTAATAAGATCTGAAATCAAGACTGTATTTCGAGAAATGTCTGAAATCTTCCATTTGTTATAAAAAAAATATCGTGTGCGCCATGGGGCAAAGGGAATTTTTCGACTCTTACTGAAAACATACACAATTCATAAAGTCCCTCTTCTCCCCCTAGGAGCATAATATACCATTTTCTACTTTTTGAAAATAAACTGTATACTGGTACAATAGATATTATTTAATATAAGGGAAGAATTTGGGCTCAAAATCTCCCCTTGAACTATAGCGTATTCAAAGAAAGCAAAGGGAAAGAAAAAAGAAACTAATATCGATTGCTTAACTGTCTATTTTTATTTTCTATAAATGTCTTTCGATTTCCAAAAACAAAGCAATTTAAGAGTGTACAGTTTAGCGATTTTCTTTTACGATGCCTAGTACGTCTAGAATTATACACAATCGTAATGATGTAGTAATTATAATATCATGAAACTAAGATGGCAACGGTATTAAATACTAAAGATAGACAAATACCATTTGTACATAACGTACACGACCAGGTAATGTAAAGATAATCGCTAATCTGTACACTTTTAAAAATGGTCTTCGCTTTCATTGAGCTCTTTACTTTTTCTTTGTTTTCATCTTTAACCTGAGTGGTTTTGACGAGAGCTGTGTTAATGAATTTTTTTGGTATAGAATACATAGACTTCAAAGTAGACAGTCTTCGACATTTGAGTTAATTATTGATTTCCGTGCAATTACGTTACATGCATGGTGTTCTTTCCTTTAAATAAATTTTTTTTTTGACACGAAAGATTTCATTCAACTTTACAATTTAAACTTAACATTAAATAATTGAGAAATTATTTTGGTGAATTATTTTACAGTTATCATTGATTAAAAAAGTCGTAAAATCTTGAAAATTGATTCATTTCGCGGCTTATCTATCAGCGTTAATCAGTAATTTGTATAAAAGCTATTTTTGATTTAAGTTTAAATTTTCCCAGACCTCGGACCCGAGCAGAGCCGGCTCTTTGTTGCGGTATACCACCCCCCCCCCCCCATTTTGTACATTCCAATCTCCCGTCAATTAGATTATTTATTTTAAATTAATTTACAAACAGTTTCAGCCTATTTTTATTTATTTATTCGTTGGATACAACATTTTGGGGCGAAAGAGTTAAATTGAAAAAGTCTAGAGTTTATCAAGTTCCTGCAACAATTGTTTATGGAAAAAGTGTGAGATCGCTACCATCGACAATTGGTTTATGGTAGTCTCGAAATATATTTACTTGATTATACATGATTTGTAAGAAATTGTGTGAGAAGCATAAAAGACAATTGAAATTAATTCATAGACATTTTTCTTATAACACACGGACTTTCTTAATATTTTCAAGTCGACAAAAATATTCGATGCCCTTTGAGTTTTTTTCAAAGTCGGCCAATTGATTTTCTTAAAATCTTGTGATATAAAGAGCGAGAAAATCCGAAAATAAAAACGAGTGCAACTGACAAAGTACTTTATTGGCTTTTTTGTAAATGCGCAAAAAAACGCTTAAATTCAAGCATAACGCCTTAAGTGACACCTTCTGCTATTATGTAATGCTCTACGAACACTAAATGATAATGTCATAAATGTCATAAGTATAGCAGAGGCATTGCTTTCAAAATACCTTTTCATTTAAGAAAACGATATTGCGAAAGTGCGAAATAGTACATTTCGATACGTGTGTGAGAGGTGATTATTTAGCGCACGAGACGTTTTTCGCAGGAGCGAAGCGAGTGAGAAAAGTCAAGTGTGCTAAAAATCACCTTTCACACAAGTATCTAACAGTATTTTATACCACTAAAGCCGAAAAATCATGTCAAAGCTGAGATTTGGAGGTTGGAGTGGTATAAAATATATAGCACTTCGGTGTGAGTTCATGACAATTTTTCACTGAAACATATGTGGGAATGGTGAACATTGAAGAAGAAAAAAATTATTTCGAACAATTGGAATCGAAAAAGCTTCCTACAAAAGAAATGTCTCATATACCAGCAGGTAGCCCAGTGAAAAGAAAAAAGGTTGGTGCTCACGAGAAGTGCTGTTTTAGAAAATGTAAAAGTGACAGTGGGTTCAAGTCCTGCTTGGAATGTACTTATTACTTTATTACATTTCCAAAATCCTGTTTATATTTCGAAAGGGTGATATTTCCGACGGTTCACATAAAAAGCATATTAAAAATTGCGCGAAATGCAGTAAAAGTGATATGTGGGTGAGGTTATGTGCGCGCGGAGACGAGTATTTTTCAAGTGCAAAGGATGTAAACAACTACTTTTTAGGGTAAAAATAAAAAATTAATCTTATATTCTAGGACTATGGAATTTTCATCTATTTACAGTTGATCAAATCAAAACGTTTTTTATCAAAAAATTTCAAATTACAACGCTGTCAATTATTGATTCTTTCAAGGCCTTCAAACCTGCATTTTAAAATTCTATACATTGCAAATTCACGCTTTAAATTAAATTAGTATATAATATTATATACTACATAATAATAAACATTTCTAAAAAATTTTAATTGAGTTTAATTTCAATTATCGTGTGATATGAAATTCAAAATATGTTAATTGTTTGATTCTTACCTTCCCGGCCAAGCGGTCACTCTGATTATAAAATTACTATTTAAAAACATAAATAAAGAATTAGTATTATTTGAATTCTGGAAATTTTTTTCCATCAATTCCTTGCCAGCGTATGAATGTGTGGCACCAGTATCGACTGAAATTCGAAATAAACTACCTTCAAACTTTGCCATTAGATGAAAACGTGTTTCCGTTATTTCATCTTTATCCGAATTAAAAAATTCTGGCGTGTCCGTATTCGTTGGTAAGATTATGATTCTAATACCCGCCCCTCCAGTTTCCCTGGTTGTGTGTGTAATATGGACATTTTCTTTTAAAATGTCCCGTTAAGCCACAATGATAACAATTTAAATTTTGTATGTCCCTATTAGTTTTTGTATTTGAGTCTTGTTTTTCTCGGAGTTCGGACTTGTTTTGTCTTAAGAGTCTCTGTTAGTATTGTTACTCGGTTTTCTATTTTAACTTCCGGAATTCGATTTTCGTTCGTTATTATTATTCCCTGAATTATCTTCCGTTCTTTCAGAATTAAATTCAATGATTGGGCTACTTTGTCCCTGATTTAAGCCTAACGTCATTTGGTTAAACATTGGTAACATCTTGTTAGTAGGGGTTGTATTGTTATCTGGTTCTATTACTTGTGAATCTAGGTTGAGAATTTAATTGGAATCCAGGTGGGAATCTTGGTCTGAAATTAGGTGTAGAATATTTTTGATATTAGTTTGGGAAAGCTAGGAATAAAAATCCAAATGGTGAAAATGGAAATCGATTTTTGTATGGTTTTGTACCCTGGTTATTTTGGTTTTGGTTTCCGTTTTATTTATCCTTTTGACTCATTTTATTTTCCCTTGTATCTTAATTATTCTCCGAATTGTTTTTATCCCCGTTACTATTGTTAGGCCTCTATTCATTTTTTTCGACTTTAGGTTTGGTAATTTGGAAAAATTCCCCTCTAATTTTGGATTTGGCTAGCTCAGTTTCCCACTCTATGCCTAGGTCTTCTAAGTCTTTGCAAGTTTCAAAATCGTTCCTTTTTATGTACATTTTATATTCTATTCTAAGGTTTTTGTAAGCTCTACGTAACTCCGATTCACGGCTTTTTCTAGGGTATAATTTTGTAAACAGTTTTCTGATTTCTGTTAGGTAGGAGTGAATATCGTGAGTCCTGCTCTGGTTATAAAATTTAATTTTTTGTCGGATTTCCTCGAAAAATCTTTCGTCAATGTGTGCGTTTTTAAAATCTTCGAGAAAAGCTGATAAGTGTCCTATAAGAGTTTTTGTTTATTGAACATCAAACTTTAGCATCATCGATTAATAGTACGTCTAAATTTTCTGAGATCGAGGTCATTCATTTTATATCCCCTTTTAAATTTTAATTCCCCCTTATCTGTATTATTGTTGTGAATGCGTGAACGTCTGCTTGTCATGTTAGTTGTTGTCACGAGTCTACGTGTTCTGTTTTGTCTTGAGTTAATTATGTCCTGGAATGGTTCACTGTTATCGGAGTTCTGTAATTGTCAATTAATAATTTTTGTTTGTCTAAGGTTATGAGTATTGTTGTTGGGGAGTTGGTGGGATTCTTGAAAGTTTTCTTTCAAGTTAAATTGTACCGACTGTCTTTTGCGAGATGTAATTTTTTTTTTCTGTAGTTAGGTTCTGTTCTTTCTCTTCTCTATTCAAAAGAACTATGAGCTGACGGGTTTATTTTAAGTCATAAACAATTCGCCCTATCTTCCCTTTCTCTAAAAAATCTTTCATTTTGTTGTTTTATAAATTCGTTTAATTATGCGCTTAATAAAAGTTCTTTGGATTCTATATCAAATTGAGTGTTATCTTCCAAAAATGGAAACACGTTCGAATTTTTCGTTATTTATTTTCGAGCGGTTATCTGGGCTATTAATCCTATCTGAATAATTGGTTCCCTTAGTATTGTCATTATTTTGGGCGGACGCGCCTATTATTGGCAGGTCTTTATGAACCCAAAACAATGTGTTGTCTATTGGTTCGAAGGTTTTGTTAGTGGTTCTGTAATGTCATGTGGTGGGGGTTGGGTTGCTTGTGGTTGATCTAGCTTTATTTGACCGATTGTTTGTACTGGGTGGTTTCGTGTTCTTTTTCGCACAATCCCTACGGTGGCCTATTGACCTATTTAAAATTGTAGGAATAGCGCTGGAATTATTAGGTGGAATTCTTTATATGTTTCGGATGGATTTTCTTGTTGTGACTCTATTTAAATATATCTTTTGGGTTCGGGGTCCAGCGTGTAATCCTTGCACAGGCCTATCCACCCTGCCATTTAGATAATAAATCACAGAATCCATTATGTTTGTGTAAAATTTGACCCCCTCCCCCTCCTTTTTGTCAAATGTCCACGTTTTGAGCCCCCTGATTCCGAAAAAACAGGTTCTTACACGGAAGGCAATTTTTCCACTTAAGCTGGATTTTCAAAAAATTATAGGAAACGTTTGAGACTAAGATAATAAAAATTTTGCATTTCAGATCCCTAGAAAGTTCTTATATAAATTTTTAAAACTAATTTTGAATAGAATATTTTTTAAAAACTCTGATCTAATTTTGATGTATAAACCAATGTTTGTAGCTTAAAATAGCTTTTAATTATATCATTTTACCCTTATTTAAAAATTTATGTTTCTTTTTGGTTTTCAAATTAGTCTGTTTAGGTTGAAAAGAAAATCGAAGTGCCGTTAGTAAAACGTCTGCAGCCGGTAATATCATTCATATTATTTTTGAAATAAAGAATAATTATTTTCAAAATTTGAGGAAATTAGCTTCAAAAATTTAGTCGACACTTGAGCAAATGTAATTTTTTATTTTGGCCCTTGTTCAAAATGTTTAAACTTAGATCTGAAAAAACGACTGGATTTCGTATATAACCAGGTATACGGTCTCGTATTTGATGGATATAGAAGGTTTCCACTGTGTAGGTACTAGAACAATGCCCTGCGAGTCTTCCGACGGTTTTCCCCGAGTATAAATGAGAGATTTAAGCTTCAAAGGGCCTCAAATAATCATGGGTCGTTTAACAGCGGGTGCCTTTAATATTTAGGTCAAATTATTTAGAAAAAATCTTCTGCTTATTCCAAGAAGTATTCAAAAATTTCCTCGTTTTTTTTTGTATTAAAAATGTGGGAAATAAAATCCACATTTTTTTAATGAACGCTTATTCCCTCAAGTAAACAATTAGCAGGATAACAGGATTACCTGGATTATCTGGAAATGTCAAGACTACGAATGCGGGAGTCCTCATCGAATTCGCATAGAGAGTGCTAAGATTTCTCTTAAGCTTTCCGGGAGTGTGAATGTGCGAATGCATCGTGGTGCGAAGGCTCCACGCTTGGAAAAAGATTTCTAAGATTTCTAAGAGTTCTCGTAAGATTGCCAGCGTAGCAATCTGAGATTTCTTAGTAGGGAAAGTGCCTAACTAGAACAAACAAAACTTTCAGATCACACCAAAGATGCCTATAATGTTAATGCAAACTCTTATCTACTCGAAACTTTCGATTTCATTACACATGTCATTTATTGATTTGGATTTACAAAATTAGATGAAATTCTGTTGTTCAGACAAATATAAATTCATTTTATTACAAACGAAATTACCCTAGACAATAAGTTACCGCGCTTATGATTCGATATATGACAAAAAAACTCTATGAACAAAAAAATTGTAAAAATTTACATAAGTCAAGAGATCAATTTACAAGAAAACATGAGAATAATATGGAAATACATTTTTTTCATAAAATTAATTTATTCGCGATATTGAATTACATACGAAATGGTTCAAAACCATAACCTTCCCAGAGAAAATATTTTAATTTCAATAAAAACAGATGAAATTGTGATCGAAACAGGGAATTTTAAACCAAGAATTTTCATTTTCTACCAAACAAAAAAGAATTTTCAATAAAATAGTTAAATCGCAACGAAACATACGAATTTTGAACCAAATAATATAATTTTTGATAGCAGAATGAATTTTTAACCAAGAATCTAGTTACGCGCGTCTGGTAAATTTAACGCAGAAATTTCGTTACCCCTACTCGATGTCTGGTAAGCTGTCTAGTACATTTAACCGATCCATCGTGTTATTTCAAATGGTTTCCACAACGAGATATCTAGTAGCAAATTTCCCCCACTACTCATGTACTCCCTTCACTGCTCCCTCCTGCGCTACTCTTTCATCTAGCTTCTAGCCTGCCTGCCTAATATTCGACGTCGTGACCTTCAGCTTCTTCTAGCCGCTTGCATTTTCGTATACCGCGCGTTATTCTGGCCATTTTCAGAGTTGTAGAGTTATGAGTTTTTATTTTTGTTTCTGTTAACGCGTATTAGAATAAGTAACTTCCCTGACGACACAGTGGATAATCTGCTGAATTTGTGGAACCTTTTCTCCTACAAGGCTATATTTGAAGAAGCGTAAACTTCGTTTTTCTTCAGTGTCACCGCCATGTTGTTTTGAAGATCATCAGGCCGTGCGATTTCTTTGTGAAATATGAAATGATACTTTTGATCAGTGCCTAATAAACGAACTGTACTTTTATTGTATTTCCTACATTTTCAAAGCTATCCCGAGGATCCTAATCCTATAACTATTTTTATAAAAAAAAAACTTTCCGAAGCATATAATTTTAACTTCTCCAGTTTCCAAACATTCATTCGTTAATTCATTAGTCTACCTTTAACGTTTTCAGTCCTCAGTTAAAAATACTTTCATTAAAAACGTCCTCGATTTTCAATTATTAGAATTTTCCCTTTAAATGTTAACATTGGCTCATTATTCTAGATTTACACTGTAATTTCTTAATGTCAAATATATCAATTAAAACCTGTTCATTTGTTAAAGGATTTAAGTTAAACCTACGTAACTTAACTACGACATTTCATGCAAATAACCTAAATTGATCGAACGCTTCTAACTGGCAATAGTTTCAGATATAATAATATTTCTGCCTTTGATGCGTATTATTTTATAATAAAAAGCACTAATAACTTATCTTAAGTCTCTCCTAAGACATTAAAAACGCAGAACGATGATGCAATCTAAACCACGAGTCGATACACGTATTAACGTGATTTCGAAAAGCATGCGGCTATGGCGACGTCGGCCGGTCAGGGCGAAGCATGGAATTGAATTTATTTTAAATTTTGCACCCTTTAATATAAACAAAAAGGAACTTTGCTGTTGCATGAGTTATAACTTAATTTTTTTTTCTGAATCTAACAAAGATTATTTAAAATAATGCCGCACCTGAACAAAATTTGTTCTGCCTGCATTCTTTAACTTTTCGCTTCATATCCCAATTTTATTAAGGCAAAATCAAACACAAAATTGTATTTTATTTAAAACAAAGTCTGTTTAAATTAAACAAATTTATTTATTGCAATGAAATTTGATCGAATGGTCATAAACAAGTAATATTGTACAGATTTCCGACAAATAGTCATTATTCAGTAGAATGGTTCTTTGAAACAATAATTAAAATGGATTACTCACATAAATTTTATATTGTTTCACTTTTCTTTTAAATCAAATGTTATTAACCTACTTTTATCAAAATAATGTTCAAGTACTAAGTTCTATAATATTTCGATATTTTAAAAGTATTTATTTTTTTACAGCCGTCTATTATTTATAGGCTTTGTAATTGATTTGTGCAAACCTAAGCCGAATAATGATAAAAATGTCAAGTAATAATTATGAAAGTTTTACGTTCGTTACTAAATCAACAACAATGACTGAAGTATGTGAAGAATAAAATATTAAAGATCCAAAATAATTGCGTTTGTAAGAAAAAAGATGCAAAAAGTTGAACGGTGTGTTTGGGAGGAGGGGTAAATCATCCAAACAAGCATAGCCTAATTGTTGAATGGTCCTATGTTGGTGAAATGGCAACACAACAATGTGTATTTTCACCAGTATTGTGCCAGTGTTGCGATCGTGCTGCGCCGAGGTATGGCATCACTCACATAGCAGTAAATGGCCAGCACTCCATAATGAAAAAGAAGTATTAGTAAGTATATTGGATCTAATACTTTTTCGCCAAAAAATTTATGGATCTAATACTTACCAATACTTTTTTTCTTAAGAGCTCCCGCTTAGTGCAGTGCAAGTGTTGTTCCAGTTCTGTGCCGACGCCAGGCATTACTCATACGTCGTTAAGTCGCCAACGTTCGTATAGTGCCAGTTTTGGGCCAATGCTGCCCCAATGGTTGACATAACACATACGCTGGTAAATTCCCAACGCTCCAGTGGAGTACAGTGCTAGTTTTGCTCCAATGCTGCGGCGACGCTAGACATTACTCCTAAGTCGGTAAATTGTCAACGCTTCAGTAGAGTACAGGGCCAGTGTTGCGCCAGTGCTGTGCCAATGCTTGGAATTACTCATACGTCTGCAGATTTCCAACGTTGAAGTTGAGTACATTTTCAGTGTTGCGTCAGTGCTGTGCCGATGCTCGGCATTACTCATACGTCGGTAATTTGCCAACTTTTAAGTTGAGTGCAGTGCCAGTGTCACGCCAGTGCTGCACCTATGCTTGGCATTACTCGAATGATCGTAAATCGCTAACACTTAAGGGCAGCACTGTACTTGTACTGCGCCAGTGCTGCGCCGATGGCCAGCATTAAGCATATGTCGATATATAGCCAACGGTGAGGGTCTGCACTGCACCAGTGGTGAGCCAGTGCTGCGGCAGTGCTGCAGCAGTGCTCCACCGACGCTTAGCGAAGTACTGACTGGCAGCACTGATATTACTCCGCGCTAACAACCGGCTCAGTTCTGCGCCAGTTGTCAGCGTTGGCAGAACTGCGACTTTTCCACCTGGGATGGTGGCCATTTTAATGCCTGGCTATCAGAGAGATGGACATTTTTTAAAATATGAGATCTCATACAACAAGATTTTAAAAAATATCCTAGTATCCGTGATTTAGACATCATAATGGCATTGTTATGACAATTCAATCACGGATAGTCGCTATAATAGAAAAATAAAACCCTCACTCACTCCTTTTTTTACATCCTGATATCCTTATATCCTTATAGGATACTATTTTAAAAAGTAAGTTGTTATCTCTGCCTTAATTTTTAGAATCTACAAGATTCAAGATTCAGGTAAGGTCGGGTTGTTGAGGAATTCTGGTGTTCCAACTAAGGAGAGAGGAGAGTTTCACATGGATTACTCATGCTGAGTTAACCCCTTTTTTTGGCAGAACGTGAAGCCAGGGCAAATTAAACGCCGGGGATCCGAATCTCTCTCTCCGAATCTCTCTCTCTCTCTCTCGCTCTCTCACTCTCTCTCTCGCTCTCGCTCTCTCGCTCTCGCTCTCGCTCTCTCGCTCTCGCTCTCGCTCTCGCTCTCTCGCTCTCGCTCTCTCGCTCTCGCTCTCGCTCTCTCGCTCTCTCTCTCTCGCGCTCTCTCTCTCTCTCGCTCTCTCTCTCTCGCTCTCTCTCTCTCTCTCTCTCATTCGATGTGAAACACCCGATTTACTACTATTCCGCAATGTCATAGTAATTGAATAATGCAAAATTTTAAATTAATTACTTTTGTATTAAAACCAAATAAAATCACAGGAATTTATTGAATTATATTGTATCAGGCCTGTGGACCAGGAAATGGGGAAATTTTCGAGTCGGGGACGTACCAGAAAATGACAAGGAATTTTTCTTTGCCCGTACATTGTACAACTTTTTTAAAACAACAAAAATCGTCCACGTTTGATTTCAATACTTTTTTACAGAATTAGTTAAAGTATTATGATTCAATTATGATATCATTTAGTTTACAATGCGTAATTGGAAACATCTAAGCTTGAAAAATTTTTCATTTTACAACTATTTTTCAAGCATACTTTTCTAATTTAAGGATAAACACTACGTACAATCAATCTCAAAAGTTTCTTATCTTTAAAACGATTTATAAATTCAACAAAAAACGATCTATTATTAATTTCTATAAATATACCTAAGGTGCATACATCCGTAAAATTAGTTTAATATAAAAATATATGTCGCAAAGGGTTAAACCAATTTCCAGAAAATAGTACCTCAAAACTTTTAAAAATTGTACAAACAGTGAATTAATTTGGTTGTTTCTATTAATCACGAAAATTCGTGATTATTAGTCAATTCATCGATCTGGGCTATTTATCACGGAATGTCGTGATTAATAGCCGATTCAAAGATCTGGGCTATTTATCACGAAATTTCCGTATAAATAGATGATCCACTGCACGTTTAATATTCTAGTTCAAATTAATTTAAGCAAAAAAGTAATAATGTCTAATACTAAGAACACAATATGTCCATAACAAAAATGCGACACAAAAACAATATGTTTTTTATTTTATTTTGATTACAAATCAGTTTTCCAGAAATTTGCTATTCATCACGAAATTTTGTGATTACTAGCCAATTCAACGACTCTGGGCTATTTAGCACGAAATTTTGTGATTAATAGCCCAGATCGTTGAATCGGCCATTTGTACCGAAATTTTAGAATTAATAGCTGTGAGCAAATAAGAAAAATCACTGGAATTAATTAAATACACTTTTCTTTTTACCCCCCCCCCCCCCCCCCCCCCCCCTTCGACGGGGGGGGGGGATTGGGCTCGCATATGTTTGGGGGAGTTTGGGGGGGGGGCTTGC
>JAAAKG020143299.1:0-11395 GCA_010014905.2 Druon quercuslanigerum
ACTGTAGGTCCCCCTCCCATCACCAAAAAGGGTGTGGGAGGTGTGTTAAGGAATAGGAAGAAGGTGAAAGAAAAATGCTAACCCTTAGGGGACACATTAGAAGCTTCCACTAACTAACTACTTTACGCAGTCAGAGTATTAATGGTAGTATTTTATATATAGATTGCAAATCACAATGCTTGTTAATTGAGTATTTTCTTATCCTTACTTATCCTACCTTATTTACTATATTGCGGAAGTTTGTATCTGATTCTAAAAAGAGCTCTTTTATGATTATTAGAAGGGATCTCTTTAATCGAATCTATGTGTTTAATTTGTTCCTCGTAAACGATTTTAGTTAATTTATAGACTTGTTCTGCGATAGTGTTAATTGAGTATTTCTTATATAAGTTCTTTATCTCAGCAGTGTTATCTATTAACTTTAGGTACTTGTTCTGCACTAACTGTAGTTTCCAGTAGTTGGAATTGCACGTATTACTCCATATAGAAGCCGCATAGAGCATAATAGGTGTTATAATAGTTTTAATAATAGTCAATTTGTTAGCGTCGATTATACCACTATCTATACATAATAATGCATAAAGCATAGCTATCACTTTGTAGGCTTTCTTACAAGCCTCCCTAATATGCATACTAAATGTAAGTGACTTATTAAGATACTGTCCTAGGTATTTGAATACTTTTTTAAATTCTATATCCTCATCATACATACGTAGCGGTACATACATATCTTAATTCTTTTTTTTGGTAAATATAATTAGTTCAGTCTTGTCTACATTTATTTTAAGTTTCCATTTTATATAGTAGTATTCTAAGATCAGGATATGCCTCTGCAAGTACTTTAATGCCATACATATGTTTGAGGCGGATGCATAGATAACAGTGTCATCCACAAATAACGCTTTATTGGTTTTTTGAGATAAGGGAATGTCATTTATATAATATATAAAGTACCTGGGTCCCAGTATGGACCCATGGGGTACACCAGCAACAACATTTTCATAGTCAAGGAGTCTGTTATATATCATTTTCTCAAATATTTTACTTAAAGTTGGCAGAAGGCTGATTGGCCGATAGCTCTGAGGAAATAATTGATCATTTCCTGATTTATGAACTGGAAGAATGGTCGCCTTCTTCCATGCGTTTAAAAAGTAAGACAGCTTGATGCAAGAACTGAGTATATGGCTTAGCTTAAGAACAGCTTTCTTAAGCAGGTTTTTAAGGATTCTATTGGGAATATTATCGTAGTCATGAGCTTTTTTGGGTTTAGTTTGTTTAATTGCTAATTTTACTTCGTAGGTGTTATCATTTTAATAGAATGCAAATTTATTTCAGAGCTGTCGATCTCATCATACCTTTGATTAACAATTTTTTCAGTCTCTTTATTACTCATGTCAGTAGTCATTCTGTGAAAGTGTTCATACTGGAATGCCAGGATATTGGCTTTTTCTTTGTCTGAGAACACTAGCCCTTGAGGCCCATGCAGCATTGAGATAGTTGTTTTAGTTCTTCCTTGTAGGACTTTAGTAATTTTCCACAGAGAATTGTCTTTAGTTTGCAAAGTAGTTAGTTTTTTAGTCCACTTGTCATTTCTATCTACCCTTTGCTCCTGTCTAATTATTTTTGTTAGTTTATTCATTATGGTTTTCAGATAATGGGCTCTACATATTTGCCACGATTTTTTTATTTTATTTCTGTCACTAATTAGTTGTTTGACGTGAGTGGGCGTAGTGTATGTGAATTGGAACGGCGAGAAATCGGTATATTTTTTTATATTTCTTGAGTAATGACGGTAGAAAAAGCAGCAACGCTTTCATCTATTTTGGCTTCTGTTGTAAATTATTATCTATTTTAATATTAGCCGCGATATTCTCTCTGAAACCCCGCCAATTTGCTTTTTTAGAATATAAAAAGGTTGTACGGGTTGTTTGCAAGTTATTTAAGTTATTTAGCTCTATTATTACAGGGTTGTGATCAAAGTGGAGTTCATTTTTTGATTCAACACTAACTACATTTTTGATATTTTTAGTGAGGATGATATCTACTGTACTGGGTGCTCCCATATAATTATTGGGATAGAAAGTATGACCATCAGGGTATTTAAATTAAAAGGATGGCTGTATTATTATATAGTGACTTTTTCTTCTTATTGTTACTGGGGCAGTTCCAGGCTGCGTGCATGGAGTTTAGGTCTCCTGCAACCTTTTCGTGAAGTGATGTATGGCTCAGCTATACTAACTGAAGTGGAAATGGTTTCTCCTATGATAAATATAACTAGGTCAGAAAAATAAATGAAAAATCTCTAAATAGCTAAGTAAAAATCATATTGTTGTTGTTTCTTTGTTCACTGATCGCTTTCGTCGTGACGAAGGCTATGAGCCTAAAGTTTACAATTAACTACTTCCTTGAATTTACGAAAAGATCCAAAATAAAGGTACATGAATTAATTATATTTGAAAGATTTTTATTCCACAATAATATACTATTAGATAATAAAGACAAATCTTCATATTCCTCGGACTCCTAAATGAATTTTAAATAAGAATTGCGAAAAATATTAACAGAAATTTACAATCGATCAAATGACGGTTGGTACAGCTGCTCCACACATCAATGCTATTACCTTAGCAGAATAAGGAGTTAAATTACTTCCCCAGTCATTACTGTGGGAAAGTTGGCTCATTACTTCCCGACGACTCGTTGCCGGAAACCACTTCTTGAAAAAGTTGCGACCTCCCAGAATCTGAATCGATGGATTTCTTTCCGGTAGCTGATAGAATGCGATCCACTCTTCCGAGAAATTTCTCGAGTTCATACGGCGAATTCTGCTTTCGATGATAGAGGAAGGGTAAGGGAATCCGAAATTTTGTCCGGTTGATTAGACTCAACTTTATAGCTGTATCGCCAGATCTTAACTGATCGAAGAAGAAATATAGGTTAACAGTGCAAAACTGATCTCGTGCACAAACTCGAAAAGAAGTTAACAAGACAGTATGAAGCATGATCGCAACTTTAATTCAAATATCATCTGCTTCCTGAGTTCTACAATTTATTGGAAAATAAAATAATTACATGTATTATATGAGACGTTCTGCGAAGAAAGGACCAATTTTGACGATCGTGATTTACGAGATATTCATATTTTTAAAATTGGGGTGAAAAATACCGCTTCTCGGGTTTTAATGAGAAGTCATACCTCAAGATATACTCTATCCGCTGACATTATACTTAAGTCCCAGAAGCGACTAGAAGTTGGAAAAATTTTTCGTTTTTAACGTAGGCTTATGGCCCTCGATAGCTTTAGATTCATTTTTTTCGAACATCCAGTTTTTGAAGTTCCAATTTCAAATGTTCCCTTATTTCACCCACACGCAGGTAAAATAGAAAAAAGTTTATTAAAATATATACGAAGAAGCGAGGGAATCATGATAGTGATAAATAATAGTATATTATGCTTCTAGGGGGGGGGGGAGGGACGTTCCCGGCGAGTGTATGGTTTCAGTACTTGTTGTACGCGAGCTAGAAAAATGAGTGTTTTAAGTCCTTCTGACAGATAGCACTTTGAATCATTACTTTCTAAAACTTTAAAAAGTGCCCTTCTTTATATTTTTAGAACTGTATGGCGTTCGCTGATAACATTGCTGTTGTCAAAGTACGGAATACCATTCTCCTTATTAAAAATAAACCTGTATTTCCTTACTCTTCAAATTTGTGAAAATTACAAATAATACGTGTCTGATTGATCCACATTTGAATGTGACGTAATATTTCCACCAGAATGTCGATCGTCCGAAAAGGCGAAAATTCAGTATGCTTTGGCTGCGAGAAACACTGTTAGAAACTTTTGCAACTTTTACATACATTTAATATTCTTTTATGTATAATATTAGAAACTTAGCATATCTCATTGCCATTAGGAGCCCATATACGTGGTGTCCAAAAGTAACGAAACGCTTGAATAATTTTCCAGGTCACCTTGAATTTGACCTTGAGCTTAACCTTCCAGGTTATTTCAAGGTCAACTTGAAGGTCTAGGTCTATTTCAAGGTCATCCTTGACCCATGACCTGAGTAGATGCTTGGACTATAATTTCCGGCTCTTTCGATTGCAGTCGTCAAAAAAAAGGATTTCCATTTTAAAAAACAAATTTGAGCTTGAAATAACCTTAACAATCAAGCTCAATGTCAATTTAAGGTCACCAATGGATTCCTCGTTAAAAGTTTCTCCAAGGAAAACTCCAAGAAAAAATTTTATGAAAAAATATTTTAACTGGAAAATTAGTTAGGTGTTTCGTTCCTTTTTACCCGTATATTCAATTTCATATACCGTATATTGATCATTTGTTAGAAGAGTCAAATAATTTTACTTTAGAACAATTAAAAGTCATGTTAGTAATTGGTTGGTATTAAGAATAAAAAATTATATATTCTTCTAATTAAACATAATTTACCGCCATCATAAGTGCGATTTTAGGTTCTGCAAACGATACCTGAAATAATGCTTTTTAGGATAGGTCGTAAAATTTTCACTCGGTGTACAGCGTACTATAAGGTAACTGAGACTGTGGTCTGATTAGTTGATATATGTACTTTATTTTACGATGAGTGTCGTGAGCCCAACTTTGGCATGGAGACATACACTTGCACTAACTGGTGTGATTAAAAACAATGTGAGAATCGTCCATCTTCTTGAGAATTAAATTTAATTGGATTCGATTTAAGTGGATTGTAATGGATTTGAGTGGATTGGGTTAGAATGGATTAAAGTGTATTTGAATTGATCGAAGTGGATTCGATTGAAGTATATTCGAATAAATTAGATTAGAATAAAATGAAATGGATTGGAGCCAGTTAGCGGATTGAAAGGAATTGGATTTGCATTTATTGGAATCGATTGGAGTACAATGTACGTTATTAAATTCGCTTGGAATTGATTATAGAGGATTGGAGTTACGATGATTACGATGGATTGGAATAGAATGGAGTGGATTCGATTGGATCGGATGGGAATTAATTGGGTTAGTTTGGATTAGAGTGGATTCAATTCGTGTGGATTGGAATCAATTACTACTACATTATTAAGCCATCTCCCTTACGGGGTGAGCGTGACTCACTCAGAGGGGAAGTGTTAGGAAGGGATTATAGAATTTTTAGATTTCTCGTGTTATTTATTTATTTAAATAACACGTTCATTCCGCAACACTGCTCCGACTCAGGTTGCTGATAAAACTCTATACGAATCACCCCAAGTGAAGATCATCAAAAAGTCGTCATGTGAAGTATCCCCCTCGGGTCCATTAGTATCCGAGTTCTTCTGTGCAATTTAATTTTCTACCAGAATATTTGATGCTAAATTATCAAATTAACTTGTCTCTAACCCTGTTGTTTTAATTTCCTAGATTTCCATCGTGCAATTTTATTTTTCCTGGTAAAAACTTTGAGAAAAATTTCAAAATGTGAACAAGATGACTGTATTTCTCGAGAGTTCGTGATGCACTGATTTTTAGTCGGTATGAAAAAGGAGAGCAAGTGTCAAATTACACTGGCGTCTGATTCTGTTGTTCCTTTTTTATGTGTGCGCGACGCTTATTCAAAAATTCTACGAAATTCCTTCAAGCAATAAAAATAAATAATTAATTGGAATAGATTGGATTGGTATGAATTGGAGTGGATTGGAATGAATTGAAGTGGATTCTAATGAAGTGGAGATGAATGGATTGGAGTGGATTGGAATGTATTATGTTGGTTTAGAGTGGATTGGAGTGGATTAGATTGAAATGAATTGGACTGGAGTGGATTGGAATACATTGGATTATAATGGAATAGAGTGGATTGTATTAAATTGGGTTGTACCTATTTGATTGGAATAAATTGTATCGGAGTGAATTGTATTCAATTTGATTTGAATAAAATGGATTGGAGTGCATTGGATTGGAACGAACCGGACAGGATTAGATTAAATTTGATTCGAACGGATGTGAGTGGATAGGAAAGAATTATCGTAGAGTGAATTGGATTGGAGTGGATTGGAATTTATTGGGGTGGTTTGGAATGAATTGGGATGAATTGGATTGGGTAGAAATGGATTATATTCGATTGGAATATATTGGGGTGGACTGAATTGTATTGGAATGATATGGATTGAATGTGATTGGAATTAACTAAATAGAGTGGATTCGTTTGGATTGGAGATGACAACTTTCACACACAGCCAAAAAAGTAATACTCAGGGTCCTTGTATCACAAATAACGATTTGTATCCATTAGAAGAAATTACGTAAGTCTGTGAAAACAAATTTGGAAAAAAAATTTGGACCATGTATTTAATCACCCTAATATTTATAAGTAAGGTAATCTACATTTTGATATTCTCAGAATTGCCCAGAATAATATATTCAATCATCTTGTCATATTCTCAAATAACTGTGAATAGTTTCAAATGCTTGCAAGTATTTTGTAAAGTTTTCTGGAATTTCCTGCAAAAATCTGTTCATCTCTCTACATCTTCAGTAGTTTTTTACGACATTAAATATTTGTGCCCGACTTTATACAAGAGCACTTAGTGAATATTACGGACTATTCTGGTATGTTTAGAAATTTATATGAACTTACAACAGCATTTTATATTATTTTTCAATTTCAATTAATAAACCATTATGCACTCGTGAAACATTGGCGTACACGTTCAAATATTTGTAGAACACAGCATTAACAGATCGTAAAATCATTTGAAATTTTTTGAACTTTTTGCTATGTTCTAGAACTTTCTTAGAATTCCTAAATGCTGTGAAGTTTTCTGAAACTTTAGGTGTTTTTTAATTAAATTTGAATCTATCTTAGCATTCTTGAATTTTATTACATTTTCTAGAAAAATCTTGAATTTTAGAAAACTTTAGAATGTCCTGGAACATTCGGAAAGTTTTTAAATCTTCTAGAATAATATACCAAATTCCAATATACTTTAAGAATTGCGAGCAAATTCGAATATTTGTACAATTCTCTGTACATTATGAAATGTTTTTGAGTTTGCGATAAAATTCTGAAACTCTCTGCATCTCGGTGGGAGCGGGGAGGGGTTTGGTTTCAGGTTAAGATTCAGGCTACCCCCATACAACAAACTCAAAAAAAGTTTAGTTAATGCAACAAAAATTGGTTAGAATCAATCAAACATATTCACTCCTACCCGAGTAAAAATTCTTCGACTTCAGTTTGACTTGGTGATGTCCTTCGTCTTACCTTCAAGGTCACGAGGTCTCAAGGCGAGCCTTGTCTAGGCTTTTTTTACGGTATCCTCGTCAAATAAGTATAATACAAATGAAAATCTGTGAATAAATTGATTGATATAAAAATTTACAAGATTGTTTAATCATTAATCAAGATTAGTTTTTATGACAGTATACACCCAAAGTTATAAACTGCTCATTTTTGAGTCACAAAAATTCTACTCTAGACATAGAAACTTGTCTCCAAGTCATAAATTGAATCCTGGCTCCGTCTCAAAACTGAGACATGCTGAAGTAGACCTATTCAACATGTATTGATTGGAGGCAATTCAAGTCAAAATCAAGTCGAAGAATTTATACTCGGGTATATGGTTAAACAAAGGTTTGTTTGATTGAATAAAGCTTTTCGTTGCCGTTATGTTGACAGCTTTGTTACATAACCTGCAATGATACTTATATAGGCATTATATCTATTTTAATTGCGGTAATATTTTGCCATTGAATTATCTTCATGAAGGTATGTCCATCAGAGTTCGATTTCATGTGGGCTTTAATGTAAAAATTATTTTATGAATTGAACAAAATTTCGAAGTGGGCAAAGCGAAAAATAGGTTCTTTGTAAATAGGCTCAATTACAATTATGATCGTTTAGAACACCAACTAAGGTATCATTTAGAGCTTATTTATCGCTTTGCGTTCATTTTCAGCAAGTGAGGTTCATTTTCTTTGCACGTCCTTTGAAACCAAAAATGGGTTTCGATAGAATACCCAGTTTTTTCTGTTATACATATGGAATATTTAGGAGATTAACCCAAAAAATGTATTTCAATCGATCAGCTATTTTGTGGAATTCGCCAAAATTTTATATATTTACCCAAGTTTCAATGTATTCACAAGAAATTTTATAGTTGTATTCAATAAATTTTTTCCTTGCTACCTTTCGCGATGTGACTGTAAGTTCAACATCATGCTCCATACTAATTAAATTTATCTTTTTTAACATTATTTTTAGATGTTCATTACGAGCGCAATATAAGTCGAGTTCTTGAGTTCTCAGACAAACCATTAAAAATGTGAAACATGAGGATTTATTTTCTTGATGAAGGCATGATTCCGCTTTTCGTTATAAGCAAATGTTAATTAGCCAGTTTAAGAGACATTTTCCTTAAGTAGAAGGAGCGCGGAAATCGTTTACGGTATTAGTCGGGTAACATCAGCTGGGGCTCGAATATTTATTAAAGAATGGATAAGCGAGATAGCAGAGGTCGTGTCGCGAAACTTTCACGGAAATTAATACTCCGTGGAAACGTCCATGACTGATGTCGACAGGTGGACATCACCGACCTCTGCTGGGAGATGTTTGACGGCCATTTCGAAATTCACCCGGTCTAGCAGTCTCCCTGCACCTATATTTCATCGTTATCGCCTACTCCATGGAAAATGTCACCAAACCCCGCTAACGTAAATTTCACCTTCGTACCTGCGTGTATACTGATTTCACAAGAAGCATTAGGCCTTACTCGAAATATCTTAAGATTTCGGGAAGAAGACTATCATGATAGGAAAAATCTCATTTTGCACGGAGAAAATGTTTTCCTTAAAATATAACCAATTATTTCGGTAAATGGACGGTATTACTGCATGTAGATAAAGTTTACAATTATTTTAGGATTTGATACAAAACAGAAGTATAGATAATACAAAAGAGGTATGTAAAGTCTTTAAAACAAAAGTGGAAACTCTGATATGTAATAATTGATTTCAGGATTGTATAATTTTTATACCAGTATATTATAAAATAATACAGATTAATGTAAATTTTTAACAAATTAATGATATTAAGTTTACTTTTTTGTGATATTCATGATTTCACGTAGAAGAAATTATAAATGGCAACATTTTCTAAGATATTTTCACTTTTATTATAAGAGCAATTACACAGCAGCAAGCTAAAATGAGAATCGCAAGGGACTTCAGTGTTCGCTATCGTGTTTGTAAATAATATATATTTGTGGACGGCTTTGCCAACATCGTGGCTCCTATATTTTCATCTCGAAGGAATAATATTTTGCTATTCATAAACTATTTGTGAATTAAAAAAATGTATACAAAAATGGTAAAATACTAAAACACTAAAAATATTACTTCTTGTTTTCTGCTAACTTATCGCCTGCTGTTGTCTTTTTTTCTACAACACAATAGTATACGTCAGTTTCACATCTTATGAAATTCTGTTTTCACTCAAATTTATCGCGATTGAATGGCAATTTCTTTGTTTGAAGTGGAATGCATAATTCTCATCATGTTAGATCGATACAACAATCACTTTTAGCTGAACCTAAAATCATTTAAATTAGAGTAAGTTTGATTGAACAAATTTCAATTTAAAATTTTCAAAATTCAACTATTTAAAAAAAGTTATTTAAAGTTGCCTTTTCTATTATACACATTAAATATTAAAGATTTGAATTTGCAAATCCTCAAAATTGAACAATTTTCAATTATAAATCTGCAAAATTAAAATATTAAAAAGGGGCCATTCACAAAATACGTCATTTGTTTAAGGGGAGTGGGCGTCTGCCAAAGTATCATTCTCCATGCCAAGACCAATGGAAAGTATCACGCAGGGGGGAGGGGGGTCAGAAGTTACTAAAAAATGTACCACGTTTTTTGTGAATGGCCCCACAAAATGTTGAACATTACATATGTTTGAAATTTAAATCTCGCAAATTTCATAATTTGCAATTATATATGTTATGAAATCAAGAATTTTCAATTGGTATCCTTCAAATTTGTAGAACATTGAATTTTAAATGTTTAAAATTAAAGAGTTTTAATTTTGACAATTCACAAATAAAGATTCTATATTTTCAAAATTGTAAATTTTTTAGTTGTAAATCTACAAAATTGAATAATGTAAAAAAATTCAAAGCTATATAATTAATTATACACAGTAAAAATTATAGGATCTTATAACCTAATTTAACTCCATAGATTTCATATAGATTTAATTTTTAAGATTATAGTGCATAATTTAAATAGCTTGAATGTTTTATATAACACAAACTTTTAAAAAGTAGACTATGCAAAAATTTTTAATATTGAAAATTAAAAAATGTAGGGTTTCAAGCTTACAAAATTTTAAATAAAATTTTTTTTAAAGTTTCTATTTACTTCCCAAAAACTGAAGAGCACGCTTTTCAATAAAATATTATAATAAGAAATTGCGTTGAAACGGGAACCAGATATTTTTTGTATGGACCTGACATGCTTGTGCTTTAACTTTATAGCCGGGATTTTTTCTCGGTATTCCGAGTATCAGGTTAGCCGCTGCGTTAAAATTTTTTATTAGCGTTAATATCGTTAAAAACGTGCGGCTATTATGTATATAATGTATTGTAATTTTATTTATAATTGTTTAAGTTAAATTGTGTATATGTACCAACAATATACTTATAAATTTTATGATATGTGTAAGGATGTGTGTAGTAGTGGATTACGAAATTTTTCATGACTGGGGTGTATAAGAATTCACATATTTAAAGACTTTGTTTTCCTTGATTGAAACAGTTCCTATCACAGTTCGACTCATTTGACCTAACTGGAAGGTAATCGACATCTCATTTTACCCAACTGTCAGGTAATCGTTATTATCTAGCTAAAATATGTCTTACTGAATCGTAAATTAAATTATAATGAATTTATATTAATAGTGCATATTTTTAAATTAAATAATACCCTATTTAATTTTACGTTGAAGGATCGCATCCTGCGAGAAAATAGTTCTGACAAAAGTTGTAGGGATTAGTCCGAGGAATCTAATGGTGACCTTGATTTTGGCTCAAATTCTTATTTTAAGGTTAACATATTTTTTAAATGGGTTTTTAAATTGTCAGCCCTCTTTTTTATTTTGCAAATTAAAAGAGCGGAAAATTTTACATTCAAATATGTATTTTGACCTTGGCTCAAAATGACGTCTAAGGGTAATTTGAAGATCATTTTAATGTAGTAATGAATCTGCCCTGAATAACTTTCCAGGATCACATCTTATGAGCAAATGGTTTGGAGAAAAGTTGTAGGGTTTGTCCAAGGAATCTAATACAGACCTTGATTTTGACTCCAAGATCATTTTTGAAGCTTCTTTTAAGATAAGCATATTTTTTAATTATTATG
>JAAAKG020143300.1:0-11395 GCA_010014905.2 Druon quercuslanigerum
CATGACCGCTGTTACGCCACTGGCGCTGTTCCCGCCAAGCGCGCTGATTGGCCAAAAGAAATATTGAATATCTCGCTGATTTTTGAGAATTTCGAAAAATGACAAAGGACTTTTCTGCTCAAAATTTAAAAAGCAATGTCTTGGTTTTTGGCGGTTCGAGGTTTCTGGGAACCCTGTATAAAAACCTACTTATCTTGAGAGTTGCACCTAAAAATGAAAAATAAACAGAATATAATTTTCCATCCATTGCAGAAGGTTTTTTGCCTTCTAAAGATAGTATTCTAGTTTGTATTATTTTGTATAAGGTAATATTATTTTTAGTAATTCCCCTACTCATTTTGTAACATCATAACCCTTTTTGTTTATTAAGGTTGGTTTAAAGGCACAATCCCGGAACTCAAATTGTCTTTAAATTATTTTAAAAAATAATAGAATATTTAAGTAGTATTTCTATACTAATCATAGCAATTTTCTTACGAGAAATTATATGATGGACTTTGAAAGAAGAAAAATATCCTCCAAAGGGGCAGTTTTTAAAATTGAACCTCTTCGGATCAAAAGGGGATACGCGCGGATTCAGCCTGAGAATTCTTGTCCAGACATTTCAAGAACTGGTACTTGTAGAGAATTTTTAGGTACATATTTTCTTTCTTTGGAAAATATTTAGTTTTACAGGTTTTGATGTAATTGATAAAAACTAGATTTTTCGAAAACAAAAAATCTCAATATGTTTTCACTTCAAATCGCGCTAACTCAGTCAATTTCCAGAATTTGTCAATATAATTAATACTAAATTAGATTTTCAAGTCTTTTGAAACTAGCTGAGGAAGAAAAACGCAAATATTTTTAATAACAAAAAAGTTGTTTATTTTTTTCTGAGAGTTTGGAAAAATCATGAATTTCAACCTTCAAACGCTTCTTTTATCGAGCGAATTTTAAGCAACGGTAAACTTTCAGTGACAAAGTTGTTTATTAAGGTTCAAAGAAGTTTCCTGGAAATTTTCAGATTAAACGCTTTAATGGTTAAAAAATTATGAATGTCTTAAATTACAAACGAAAATGTTGACGCTGCTGCCGTATGCACGTGCCTCCTCGGTTATGAACGTATTGCAGCAGACGTTATGGTCAAGTTGGATACAAAAACAAAAATAATAACCGTTTTTAGTTTTCTTCTAAAATATACTATAAATAAAGCAAAGAAGCAGTGAATGGATTATTTTTTAGAATACCTGCAAAAGTATTATTTTTTAGACAGGTTTATTTTAGTTAATACCCTACTAATTTAATAAAGATGAAAGATTGTATGTTTATGACAATTACGAATTGAAAAATCGAACCTCTTTTCTCTTTAAGTTTACGCTTGAATTAGAGAAACTTTTGAAAATTCCTCCACCTCGAATTGGATTAAAAGCTGCCAAAGTAAAGGATGTAAAAAATTTCTATAATTACTTAAATCCTAAAGTTTGAGAGGGAGAGTAGAAAAAGTGAGGAACTGGGAAATAGGGGGAGGAATAGTAGTGGGAGGAATAGTAGGGGAAGTAAGGTAGGGAAAGAGAATTGAAAAGTAAGGAACGAAGGGATGGGAAGGTAGAGAGGGTAAGTATAGAAAGTGAAGATGGGGAATTAGAGGGTGAGGGGTGCAGAAGTTGGAAAGTGAGGTTGGATAGGGGAAGTAGGAAAATCCAGGGCAGGAGGAGTTGCGGGTGTAGAAGTGAGGGGTGGATACGTAGGGAAGGGAATGAAGAAAGGATAAATAAGGAAAAAGAAGTAACGAGCGGGATGGTAAGGTGATATAAGAAGTGGAAAAGTGCGTGGGTGGAGAAATAGGAGAGGGATGGTGGACAAGGGACGTAGGGAAAATAAGAGGGGAAAGTACGGTAAGTAAGAGTGGAGATGTAGGGACGGGATGTTGGAGAGAGGAAGTAGGGGAAGCATAGAGAGAGTGGTAAGGGAAGTGAGGACAGGGATTTTAAAAGGGACGGAAAGTACAGGAAAGGAGAGAAAGTAGTGGAGGGCGAAAAAGCCTTAGTAGGCTACAAAACCCTTTTTTTGTAGGCACACGGCACCTAATTCAACTACTTTTTTATCACGCCTATTATTAGTGTTTTTTAAACATTTTTATTATTTTAGGAATTTAAAACTTGCCTCGGAAACAGATTTCAGTTGGTCAACTTCTTGATGAAGATGAGATATCTTTTCAATGTTGGAAATAGAAGCTTCTTGAAGAGATGTTCGCCATTCTCGTTCTACTTTCAACTCCCTTTCAATTCCGTTGGCCCATGCGTCCTTCGCTGCAGCTTCTGCACCCAAATTCCTCGCCTTTTCTTCATATCCCGTTCTCGAATTTTCTATCTCTTTGAACCTGATTAAAATTAATTAATTTTCGTTAATCAGATGTCTATCAAACGTCACAGTTTTTTTCGCGTCCATATACGGGACGGTTGTTACATGAATTATATAGATCTGAATTAATACTATATTAAAAATTAGTACAGGAATATTCATTCCCTTGGCGAAATACGAAAAAGCGATAACGAAAAAGCGATACAAGCTAAATTTAATTTTGGCAAATAATGAAATATTGAATCTCATCAGACAACTGAAGTCACTTCCTCTATTTAAACCTGAACATTTATTCTTTCGTGAATCATTTTCTTTATCCCAATGAATTCTACCCAACTGTCGAAGAATTCGTGGATTTTTTTATTTATTTTTTTTTTTTATTTTATAAATTGATTCTTTGAATGTACAGAATCCTCCTTTTACCTTATCAGAGAATTGGCCGCCTACTTTCGTATTCGTGAGCAGGCGAGTTGCAGAATACAGAGTTGCTCATTTACTTAAATCCACTCCAAACCCCTAGAGTATCTGCTTTAAAATTTCCTATACACCATTTTCAACCTTAATTTACTTAATTAATTAGATTAATTTAAGTGGCATTTATTTTTAATCAATTCTGATAAAACTGCATACACAGATAAAAGCAGATGTGAGGTAAACATCTGAGTACTTTATTTCCATACTCCATTACTTTACGATTAAAAAAGGAAATATTCATCAGATTTTTATGACGCTCTGCAAATTATTATACTTAGATCGTCTAAACAACTTTTTGCTCATTTCAGTATTTAATTATGTATGCATGCCTTTCAGTCCTCGCTCTCTTTTTTTCTTTGCTTTTGATATGATTACCATTTTGCATATTCAATAAATTATCTTTTTTTAAGTTGTATTTGTAAACAAAATAAAGAGTTACTTAGTCGTCTTCTAATTTAACCGAAGATTACAATTTTATAATTTGGCTCCTTATTAAATTTTACATTTTTTTGATAATAAGATTAATATTAATTGAAGATAAATAATAATAGACGAATCTCTGTCAGAAAAGATTAACATTATTATAGTCATAACTGATGCAAATTTAACAAAGTTATTATGAATTATCAGATTTTAATTAGACAAGTAATCAATAAAAAGTCGCAGTTCATTATGTGATAGAAAGTATTTTAGGTTGAATGAATAATTTAAATGATTTAACAATTTTTAGGTTAAAGGAAAATTCATTAAGACTTTGTTCTTGATGAGAGAATTATTTTAAATATGACTTACCTTAAATTTATGAGCCCAGGAGTTTATTAAAATTAATATATCAAAAGCAAAGAAAATTATTTTGCAGAAAAAAAAATCATTTTAATAAAGTATGAAAAGAGAATAATTATTTGTAAACAATATAGATTTATTTTCACTTATAAACAAACTTATAATAAATAAACGTATATTTCTAAGGCGTTTTTATTTAAATGTTTAAATTTTTGTCCTTGATTTTTAAGCGTTTGTAATAATTATTACTAATTGCTTTTTTTAAATTTATTTTTTTATTAATTATTTCCGACTAAACGACTCAAAATTCTCTTAAAACATTCAATAAAATAGGCGAATAAATTGTTTTAAATAAAATTAATGTCAGTACCATACTCCTCAGATTTCAATTTGGGATATATTTCATTTTCAACCAAAAAATATGAATTTTTATCCCATAAAGACAATTTTTCGACAGAAGGGGTGAGTTTTATACATAAAAATAACAGTTTTCATTTTCAACCAAGCAAAATGAATTTTCAACCAAATGGTTGAATTTGTAACAAAAAAAAAAGATGACTTTTTTTACCAGAAGATGCATTTTTAATCCAAACGAAAGACTTATTTATCCAAAAAGGCAAAGTTTCAACAGAAAAGTTTAATTTTCGATCACAAAATAAGACTTTCTAACAAAATATTAGAATTCTCAAGAAAATAATGAAATTTTGACATCGAATAATATAACTTTTATCCAATCGAGATGAATTCTGATCCTAAAATATAATAGTACCTTTTTCAAATAAAAAGAATGAACTGTTAAACAAAGTTTTAAGGAAATAGTTTACTTTTCAAAAAATAATTCAATTTTCAACCAAGTAGTACCATTTTTAAACAAAAGAGATTTATTCTGGACTAAAAATATGAAAGAAGACTATTCAATTAAAAAGAATTGATTTTCAACTATAAAAAATGAATTTTCCAGCAAAAACTATTACTTTTGTACTAAGACATAAATTTCCAATCTAAAAGAACCAGTTTTTAACAAAAAAGTTAAGTTTTGGCCATGAAGTTTTTACCAAGATGAATTTTTAATGCAAAACAATCAATTTTGCATCGAAAAAGATGATTTTTCAACAAAACAGTTGAATTTTTGATAAATAAATATGACTTTAACAAAATAGTTAAAATTAAAAAAAAACTTTTCAAATAAAAAAGATGACTTGTTACAGTATAGTCAAATTTTCAACCAAGAGATTTATTCTAAATTAAACATATGATAGTAGACTTTTCAATTAAAAAGAATTAATTTTTAACAATAAAAAATGAATTTTCCAACACAAAAGATAATTTCTCTAGTAATACATAAAATTTAAATTATAAAAAGGACCTATTTTTAACAGAAAAGTTTAAGTTTTCTAAGCAAAAAGTCCAATTTTATATACAAAGTTTGCCTTTTAAATCCTCAACAAAAATGTCAACAAAAAACTTAATTTTCAACCATGAAATATGAATTTTTAACAAAATAGTTCAATTTTCAACTAAAAAATATGACGTTTTAATCAAAATATGAATCTTTAATGGAAAATGATACATTTTTATATCTAAGCAGACAAATTTTCAAAAAAACAGTTCTATTTTTAAAAAAAATATTAATTTTTAACAAAATAGTTCAATTTTCGAGAGAAAAAAAAAACAAGATTTTAGACCAAATAGTAGAATTTGGAACTAAAAGAGATAATTTCTGAACTCAGCATATAGTCGTCGACTTTTCAAATAAAAACCATTTTATTCAAAACAAAAAAAAAAAGATTATTTTTTACCAAATAATTACACTTTCAACTAAATAGTCCAATTATCAACCAAAAGAGATCTATTCTAGATTAAACATATAAAAGTGAACTGTATAAACTAAAATGTGCTAGATAGAATTTGATTTTGAAATTCTCCATAAAAAATTCAAAAACTTAATTTTCGACCCAGAAAAATGAATTTTTAACACTAAAGTTGAATTTTCTACTAAAACGGATAACTTTTTTACCAAAAGATAAATTTTTAATCCAAAAGATAAATTTTTAATCCAAAATGATAAATTTTTAATCAAAAACGATAACTTTTGTATACAAACAGACAAATTTTCAACAAAATACTTACATTTGCTATAAAACAATATTACTTTAACAAACTAGTAAAAAATGTATATTAAAAAATATATTTTCGACCAAGTAATAGAATTTTCAACTTAAAGAGAAAATTTATTTTTCAATTAAAAAGAATGAACTTTTAACCATAAAAGAAGATGGATTTTCCAACAAAAAAAGATTGCTAATTATTAGAAATTAATTATATAATCTGATATTAACAAGTAATTACTATAGTTCAAATATCTGAAAAGTTCTCAAATATGAAAATAAGTTTTTGCATTTAAACGATGCGACAACGCAAGGTTTAAATTTTCAAATATATAGTATAAAAGGAACATTAATTTTTTTAACGAAAAATTAAATTTTAAATTTTAAATAACAATTGATCTTCCATATTTTAACGGAGATGGTTATTAAAATTCATCGATATTTATTGAAAAAGAAAAAAACAAATCTGAAAATTTTTTGGGTTTCCACCAAATTCACAGCCATTTCCCGGCTTTTCCCGGATCTCCAAATTTCAGGATAATTCCCGGTTTTTCCGGTCAGCGACACCCTGAAATAAAGGACTTAAACCAATTTCTTAAGCTTAACCTTGTTTATAATAAAGAATTATCAATTTTTTTATATCATGAATTTATTCAGTCATATCCTTGTACAAGCAATCTTCACCTTGATTTATTTTTGCACACATTTTGCTCAAAGCCCAGTGTTCTAAAATGTAAAGTCATCTTCTATCTGCGACAGCACTTTTATTCCGAAATTCTGTATTAAAATTATTCCCATTACATATTTTTATATCACACTAGCAAAATAAATATTAAAAAATCATAAATTACAATCTGGTTAAGTAAACACATTTTCTGCAGATTATTTTGGTTAAAAAAAATAACATCTAATATCTGAAAAATTCTGATTAAAGACAAATTTTTCTGTAAAATATTGTACATTTCCTAACTGAATTTTCAAACGCAATTCTTAAGTATTACTATAAGGTTTCTATGACTAGAGGAACAAATTTTTAGGGACCAGTCAAATTTCACTTTTTCATCGTTTTCAAATAACTTTTTCGCTTTTTCGTATTCGCCAAGACTTTTTCGTACTGCCAAATCATCAAAAAAAAAAAAACATAAAGTGTGCTCTATAAAAAATACCTGAATGAGGCAAAAAATATCAAAAAACGTACTTTTGATCCATTCTGTTGATAGTATCAGTCATGGAAAATGTCTTAGCCTCCAGCTTTGCTATCAGTTCTGTTTTATGCCTAAGCGAGCTCTCGCACTCCTGAAAGCAACGATTGCTAAATAAAAATAAAAAAGATGTTTTCATAATACCCTAGTATGTATCACAATTTGTACACGTCCATAAAGATTAATCAGACATATTGTGAACTTGTGCATTTATCGTAAATGTAATTACATCGTAGGCAACATTGCATATTGACTTTCGCCTAGGCAATCAAATCAGGCACTTCAAAGAGACAAAGGCATTAAAATTATCTCCATCAAATAAATAGAAAATAATGCAGAAATTATTAATTAATTATTAATTATTATTAATTGTTCAGGGTGGCGATTTGACGGACTATTTCAAAATATCGGCCATTTCCCGGTTTTTCCGCTGAAGTTTTTATTCTAAATCATGACGGTCATTCTAAACGTCCTTTAACACACAAAAAAACAACAAAATGAAAAATAAATGAATTTTTAAATAAAATTTTGAATATTTAACTGAAATACAAGATGATTGAATTTTCAACCAAAAATAAGAATTTTTAAACAATGAGATTATGTTTCAAAAAAGAAATAATTTTCTACCCATAAGATTCGATTTTCCACCAAAAAAGCATTTTTTTTAAAAAACAAAATATGGGAAATTTCAACGAAATAAATGAATTTTCAATGAAAAATACGAATTTACGTAAAAATTTTTAAATTTTGAACTGGAAAAGGTCAATTTTCAACTCGAAGTAAAACGATTAAATTTTCAATTGGAAAAATTAAGTTATAACCAAACTAATAAATTTTTTAAAAAAATAAAATGATGAGTCTTCAGCTGGAATATTTGAATTTTATACCTACCAAGAAGACTAATTTTTTATAAATTACACGAATTTTCAAAAAATGGTTTAATTCTCAAATAAAGAAGTAACCATTTTTAACCAATTATTTGAAATTTCATCCAGAAAAGATGAAGTTCCAACCAAAAATGAAATAGTTGTATTTTTCATTAAAAATTTCATTCTTAAAGAAACAAGATTGGATTTTTATGAAAATAGTTCAATTTTCGGTAAAAAATTTCTTTTCATTCAAAGAAAAAACAAGTTTTTAATCAAATAGCTCATTTTTCAACTAAAGAAATGAATTTTTTATTAAAATTATGGATCTTTAACAAAAAAAATAATAATTTTTAAACAACGAGATTAACTTGAAAAGAAAGAAATAATTTTCTATAAAAAAGTGTCTTTTCTACAAAAAAAATCAATCTTCATCAAAACACTTGAATTTTCAACAAAAGAAATGAATTTCGATTTAAAAAGACAAATTTACATCAAAATTGTTACATTATGAACTAGAAAAGATCATTTTTCACCCAAAAAGGGAACTGTTAAATTTTCAGTTAAAAACATTTACTTGCAACGAAACAGAGGATTTTTCAACTAAAATTATGAATCTTCAACTGGAACAGTTGAATTTGATACCTACCAAAAAGAATAATCTTGAACCAATAAGATTAATTTTCTCCAAATTAAATGAAGTTTAAAAAAAATGGTTTAATTTCTAAATAAAAATATCAATTTTTAACCAAATATTTCAATTTTCATTCAAAAAAGATAACATTCCAACCAAAAATGGAATAGTTGAATTTTCCGTGAAAAATTTAATTCTTAACCAAAAAAAATCGAATTTTCAGGAAAATAATTTACTTTTCGGTAGAAAATTCGTTTTCATCCGAAGAAAAAACAAGTGTTCAATCAAATACCTCATTTTCCAACCAAAGATTTAAATTTTTACTTAAAATGATGTATCTTCATTCAAAAAATTAATTTTCAACAAAAGAGTTTAATTTTCCACCAAGTAAATTTATTTATAACCGTACAGATGAATTTTCCACTAAAATGATGATATTTAACTGAAATACTTGAATTTTTTAACCAAAACTAAGAGTTTTTAAACAAAGAGTTTATTTTTTAAAGAAAAAAATCATTTTCTGCAAAAAAGTAGATTTTCTAAGGAAAAAATTCTATTTTGATAAAAAAACGTAAATTTTCAACAAAAAAATGAGTTTTTTATTTAAACAGACAAACTTTAATTCAAATTTTTATATTGTAAACTAGAAAAGGGCTCTTTTTGAACTTAAATGGAACGGTTAAATTTTCAGTTACAAATATTAACTTTCATAAATTGCATTAATTTTCAAAAAACAGTTAAATTTTTTAATAAAAAATATCCATTTTTTACCAAATAATTTAGTTTTCATCCAAAATAAGATAACATTTTAACCCGAAATGGAAAACATGAATTTCCGTTAAAAATCTAATTCTTAACCAAAAAAATCGGATTTCTAGAAAAATAATTAAATTTTGCATAGGAATAGTTAAATTTGTAGTCTAAAAATTGATTTTTAACAAAGCAGTTACATTTTCAAAAAGAGATGAATTTTCAAGTAAAAAGACGAATCTTCCAACAAAATTAATTTTTAACAAAAGCGTTTAGCTTTTAAACGTAGTTGAATTTTCAAGAAAGAAAAGTATTTTCCCAGCGAAAAAAGTAAAAAATAAATTATATTATAATTTAGAATTATTTCCTCTTTAAAGTACTACTTCTACTCTAAAAACTACTTGAATTACTCTTCTTTCAAATTTGTAATAAGGAACTTTTAAATCTTGACGAATTTCGACTTGGATCGGATTTTTAAAACTCCTTTCTTCTAAATCCCAGTCTTAATTCTTTTTAAAAATTCCCTCTACATGTCAAAAATTTCTCGTTCCAAGCGAAACTAAATTTCTTTCCTTAATTATTTATTTACCAATAATTATTTTCACTTATGTGTACTGCAACTGTAGATAAAGTAGAAATCATTTTTTCTAAATTGACCAAAATTATTAAAATAATGAAAACTTCAAATTTGCTACAATCAGAAGTATATTCCCGATTTTTTAATTCAATTACCGGTTTTTTCCCTGTCAAGTCGCCATACTGTTTCTTTTTAATTTTACTACATTCCCGCTTTACTTTAATTAATCAATTTAAAAATTACATAACAATTCTGCCACAATTTCTTGATGAAAATATGCCTTTGTCACCGAATGCCTGGAATAGATTACGAATAGCATACTTTAATAAAGTAGTCCTTGAATAAGGAAGCAGAGGAAATTTCGCCGATAGTATATGCTAATGAAGTAGTCCTCGAACGAAGAAGCAGCTGTGGTACGATACAATAAAATTTGTTTCGTAGCGAAAACAATACTTCCTGGCATCCAGCCAACACTGGAAATTCTCACTTATCAAATCAAATCAAGATGTACGAAAATAATAATTTTTTTCATCAGCCATCATTATTAAACAAGGGAAAATTGCATTGCAAATCATATGAGATAATATATATATATATATACATTAATAAATACAGTCCTTAACATTGCGAAATTCTTTATACAACATATCACAACATATCACCTAAACAATCAACAATTTTGTATTTCACCTTGTTCAAAAATGAGGGTTGATACAAATCATAAAATATAGATACACGTATAAAGTTAGAAACAGAACTCAAATCTAAAAAAATTAGTCGGTCGTTTGTGAATTATTCTCGCCGCCCTGAGCAACTTCTTCCTTCGGTTTTTCACCAGAAGTCGAGGACTGCTCTTCACTTGTAAGACATATGCTTCTTCGATTTGTCTGATTACTCGATCGAAATTCGGGAATTTTATCTATTAAAGATTCTTTTGGAGAGGTGGGACTAGATTTGTTCAAAATCGATTTCGTGCCATTTGGAGTCGTAGGACTGCGCATTTCTCCATCCTTCATTAATCTGTTGTATTTATCGAGGTTGTTCAAAAGCTTTCCAATTTGATTTGTTTTTGCATGCAGGCGGCTCACCATCTCTCCCTTTTGTGTCAACTCGTACTCACACTCCTATAAGTGTAGATGTGTGAATAATCAAAATTTAACAAATCAGTGAAAAACATGTTATCATTTTTAATTATAAAAAATTTCCAAAATTCTCTTGGATCCTGGAAGGGATTGTAAATCTATTTCAAGGAAACCTTTTAAACTTACAACTGGGATTACTTTATAATTATTCAAATTATTATATCATAGCAGAGTATCTACAAAAAATTAAACGGAATGACTATGACAATGTACAAATAGACTGCTGGCATCTCGGACAATAACTATCTGAGAATTCCATTTTGGATATCCAGAAACTGAATACAATTTTTTTCCTTACTGAACTTAATTCTTTGAGGCGATCCATTAATTACGGAAAAGATTTTAGGGGGAAGGACTTCAGAAAAATTTTACAATCGGGAAGGGGATGGGGGTACATCGATTTTGTTACGTAATATTTAAAAAAAATCTTTCTGAGAGGAAATCTACAGGGTGTTCAAAAAGTCTCGATACACCTAAATATCTCTCCAGGTAAATATTTTTTCAAAAAGGTCAAGG
>JAAAKG020143301.1:0-11395 GCA_010014905.2 Druon quercuslanigerum
ATTGTATTAATTATTTTAATATTATATAATTTACAATATTAATGTTAACTATTTTTTTACACGAATTAAAATATTTTATTTAGTACTTGTTGATTAGAATTAGTAAGTTTCGCAAAACAGGTTCCCATTTGGCGTAGAACTTAATTTGATAATCGATACTAAGTGAGTTTCTCTGTTTTAATCTGCCGGATAACTTTAGTGCTTGTCGTATTCGATATGCGTGATAATATCATCAAAGTTTTCAGAAAACTATTTAATTACTAGTATTTAAAATATTTTTAAAATAATAATAATAAAGAAAATATTACGTTACAATTAAAAAGGGTATTTTCATGCAGCTTCTGGTAAATAAAAAAACCTAAATAAAGAAAAAATTAAGATATATTTTTTTATAATTTTAAAAATTGGGATCCCAATTTGACTGTTCTAAATTCTTCAGAGTATAATGGGTTGCCTAAATTGGGGGTATTTATGAGTAAATAATTAACAATAAATAAAAAAATGTAAATAAAATAAAAAATTAATAACAACAAAAAAATTGCATTTTAATATTCTTTATGTATATTTATACAGATTTCAAAAAATTTGAGAGTGGAATTAACGAATGGAAATAAATTCAAGAGTTTCAAAAGTGAAGATTAATTTTTAAATTATATTTTTCATTCTATCAGCACTTGGTATCTTTTCCTACTTTTTAGAAATTACATTTCCAACACGAATTTACTGAAAAGGGTATTAAAAAGGATATTAAATGTGAAACTTATCCGATTTCTACCTTACCGACATTTTTCTTTAATCATACCTATTCCACAAGAACAGAGATGTCGAGATGACAGTTTGGGAAAATGAAAAAAAGGAAGCAAGTAACTTTGATGCATTATTAAATTTTTTAAATTAAAGAAAAAATTTTCATTTTATAGTATTTGGAAAATTTGATAAATTATTTGGAAAATGTATTTGAAAAATTTGGAAAATGATGCACAAAATAATGCTTCACATTTTCAGTGGTTCAGTGAATATTTTTTGTGAACTTGAGGCCATGTGATAAGTAGTAAAATAACCAGATTCCTACCTTACCGACTCTATTTTATTTCCTAACTTATTTTCACACGTAGCAGCATATCGAGTTAAAAACTTGTGAAAATCAATAAGCACTAAGAAATCTTGGTCTAGTCCTAAATTATGATAATTAAGAAAAAAGTTTCTTTTTGTTAATAATTTTTTTTACTTTTATCATAAATATTAAAGTTTATGACCGGAACCAGGTTTCTTAGCATTTCTTATCTATTATCCCAAATTTTTAACCCGATATGGAGCTTCAAGTGAAAATAATTTAGAAAATAAAAAAAGTGTCGGTAAGGTAGAAATCTGGTCAAGGAACCAACTCGTCACGTGGCCTTAAATACTTTTTTGCAAATAAAATATCGGAATGAAACTTTGGAAAATTTATCAAAAGATTATAAAGTGCGTTTATGTACTTCATTTCTCGTAATTTAAGGTCGATATTTTACATATAAAAATTCCTAGGTTCAAAAAATTTCAAGGTAAAATCAAAATAGGTCAAAACATTGTACCAGTTTTAATTTATTTGAAAATAATTTTTAGCGAAATTTCTACTCAAATGAAGTACAGAAACGTAGTTTATGGTCTTCTGAAACATTTTCAAATGTTACAGTCTGATATTTTATTTTCAAAAAAGTTCTTAAGTTCAAAGAAAATTCAGTAAACTGAAAAAGTGAGGTCGGTAATGTAGGTATTTAGGGGTGTCACATGCTCTTAATATTACGATTTAAGGGCATGTAACACTTATCAGATTTCTACTTTACCGACAATTTTTTATAAATCATCAATCCCACACAAGATGAGATATCAAACTGAACTTTTAGTAAAATAAAGAAAAGTAACCAAGGAACGTTTATGTACTTACAGATTTTTTATATAAAAATATATCATTTTTGTAAGTAGTCATAAACATTTATTATTACATAAGAGTTTCTTAGTTTCTTGTCTATTGTTTCCTAAAATTTTAGTTAAATATCTTGTCTAGTGTGAAATTGGTATGATTAAAAAAATAATGTCGGTAAAGTAGAAATCGGATAATTGTCACACGCTCGTCACATTACGATTTAAGGGCATGTAACACTAATCCGATTTCTACTTTACCGACAATTTTTTATAAAACATTAATCCCACACAAGATGAGATATCAAACTGAATGTTTGTAAAAAAAACAAAAAAACAAGGAAAACTAAGGAATGTTTATATACTAATAAATGTGTACTACTAAAAACGAAATTCACAAAAATTATATTTTTTTATTGTAAAATTGTATAGGAGCCATAAGCGTGAAATATTTTTCTTTTTTTCGTTCTTTGTTAAAAAAATATTTAGTACGTATTTTTTTATATCAATATGGTATGCAAAATTTATAATTTTTTAATTTTCGTTTGTAGTCGTAAATATTTATTGGTGCATTAGGCCCTTAAGATTCTATATTTTTTTAAAGTAGATTCTTGTTGGAAATGTAAATTCTAAAAAGTAGGAAAAAATACCGACTGTTAATAAAATGCAAAATAAAATTTAAAAAATAATTTTTCATACATCGATTATACATATATTTTTTTTTTTTTTAGAAACTTAACTTTTTTTGATGGCTGCAAGCTTCAAATTTGATATTATTTAACCTACCAAGTTAAATAAAAAATACTTCTTAAAAGTATTTTATTTCAATTCTTTGAAATTTGCAGAAATATCCTGAATAATTTTAAATATGTAATTTTTTTGTTTTTTTTTTTATTTTATTTAAATTTTTTTCCATTTATTGTTACCTAAATGTGAATGTAATATTACCATAAGTCATAATAGAAACTTTCATAATAACCAATAAATAGGCAACCCGTTATACTCTGAAGAATTTAGAACAGTGAAATGTTTGATACAAATTTTTAATATTATAAAAATTATCTTAATTTTTTTTATGAACATTATTTATTTATTAAGATAAGGTACTTATTTATAACTATACTATAATTATTAATAATTCTAATCAACAAGTATTCGATTTTTGATTGTATAAACTAAGTATAATAATTTAATTTAAATTGAAAAAATGTTTTAAAATCGAATTTTAACATTAATGTTAAATCTCAAGTCAAAAATTTTAAATTAAATTACAAATAATTATTCTTATTATAAATAAACAAAAGCTTTCTAAAAAATAAATTTTTTTAAACTTTAAGAACTTGTTGAAAGGTTATCTCTTCTGGTAGAAAATTAATCTCATTTGTTGAAAACTGAACTTTTCGGTTGCTTATTTATTTTTTTCCCAAATTCTTTTTTTTCATAGTGGAAAATCAAATTTTTTGGTTGAAAATGTAAATGTTTAATTGAAAATGAAACTTCTCTTGAATTTAAATTAAAATATTTTTTATTTTTAATATTAACTATCACATTTTTTTTATTAAACATTCATCTTTTTAGATTAATACTTCTGATACTTTTTAAAAGTTTATTTATTTTGGTAAGAATCAATTTTTTAAACTGAAATCTAACAATTTGGTTAAAAATTAAACATCTGGGCTCTAAATGAATTTTTTTTAAAATATTTTATTCACGGATTGAAATTTTAACTCTCTGGCATAAAACTCACCTTGCTAATTGGAAAATTGAACAACTTAGTAAAAATTTCAACTATTTGGTAAATAATTCAACCGTTTTGTAAAAAATATTTTTTTTTTAATTCTGGTGGAAAATTAATATTCTGGATTGAAAATTCAGCTATTTGGTTAGAAATCGATTTATTTTGTAATAAATTCAACTCGTTTGGTAGAAAATTAATCTTCTTAGTAGAAATTCTAACTTTTCGTAAATTTTGAAAAAAATATAAATGAATTTAAATAAAATAAATAAATGAACAACTAATATAAAAATAAATTTAAATAAAGAAATTAAGTTTCGTAAATTTCGAAATTTAAACTTTTCGATCTTTCTGGCTTTAAAATTAAAATTTGGGATAATTTTTTTATATCTTTATTAAAAATTTAAACTATTGCATTTTTATTCTGAAATTCAATTTTTTAGTTTCAGAATCTAATTATTTAATTACAAATTTTTATAATTTGTTAAAAATTCGTCTTTTCTGGTAGAAATTGAATTTTCTTAGTTAAAAATTTTAATATTCGGTTAAAAACTTATTTATTTTGTATTACATTTGTCTTTTTTTAGAAAGTAATTCTTGATTGTTAAAAATTTCACTATTCGGGACGAGGTTGATGCATTTGTTTAAAAATTTGTATTTTTGTTAAAAAATGAACCATCTGGGTTTAGTTTAAAATTCAGCTTTTTTTTGAGTATTTAACTATTTAAAATTTTTAATGTTTTTTAGAAAGCTCGTATCTTTTACTTCAAACTTTAAAATCTTAATTGAGTGAAAAAATTTCTTGCTTGAAAATTCAACTCTTGTAAAAAAATATTTTTTGTTTTTTTGTTAGAAACCTATTTATTGTAATAAAAATAGAACTATTTAATTTTTTATTCACCGCGGATTTTTGTAGTTCAAAAACAAAAAGCTTAAAAATAATATTAAACTACCGAAAATGTTCATCCTTGAAATTTCTGGATAACAATCTTTAAATTCTGGAAACATAATATTCATGAAATGTATAAATTTCCAAAATTTCACATTTCGAAAATTATTAAATTTTCCAATTTTTTAAAGTTCTAAACAATAAAATAATAAAATTTGATAGTACACTTGGGAATAAATATCACATATGAAATAAAAGATTATTGTAACCAAAGAAAAACTATATAAAATTTGAAATTTTGGAAATTTCCTCTTTTCAGGAATTCGAAAATTCGGCAATTTTCGACTTTCGGTAATTTGCTCATTTAGAAGATTTAAAAATTCGGTTGTGAAAATTTTGAGAATAACTATCTAGTCTTAGATTATTGCAAGAAATGTTCGGTTTTTCTGTAATTGTTTTTTTTTTACATTTTAGTTATAAACAAATAATGAATATGCATGAGAGAGAATCGTTTTTTAAAAATATCTTTCTTTCTTGTGAATATATATTTATCTGAAATAAAAAAAAAATATGAAAAATTTTTCAAATTTTCTATTCTTTTTTTTTGGCTACTCGTATTTTTGTATTTCGTATAATTTTTTTTTAAATTACATTAAAATCCTTTTTGGTTAAGAATTTATCTTTCTTGCTTAAAAATCCAAATACGTGCATTATTTGCTTGAAAAATTAAATTTTGAATAAAAAATTGGTCTTTTTTATTTAAAAAATCAACTATTTGGTTGAAAATTCATCTTTTTGGTGAAAATTTAACCACTTGCTAAAAATTCAACTTTTTTTTTAATTCATAGTTTCGGTTTATAAACTCAATTTTTTGTGAGAAATATATCTATTTTCTTTAATTTTTGTCTTTTTTGCTTTAATTTAACTGAATGAAAATATATATTTTTTGTTTAAAATTAATCTTTTAACTGCAAGTGTAAAAATTCCATTTGCTGTTAAAAACTTATCTTTACTTATTAAAATTTCAACTATTTATTAACGAAAATTAACTACATTGTAAAAAATTAAATTTTTTGTTGAAAATCCATAGTATCTGGTCGACAATTGAAATTTATTTTTCTAAAATTTATTGAATCATGTTCAAAATTTATATTTTTGAGCCGAAAATTAATTTCTTTATTGAAAAATTCTTATTTTTATTACCGACTCAAATAGTTTGTTTTTTTAAATTTGTGATTTTCAGTTAAATTTAACAAGTTAAAAATTCCTTTTTTTATTGAAAATTAATTTTTTTAAACTACAGTGTAACTACTCCATTTTTATTGATTATTTATAGGATTATAATTTTTGTTACAAATTCGTATTTTTTGAGTAAAATCAGATTAGTAAACAAAATTTTTTATTTTTAATTTAATTTTTAAACCGAAAATGTAATTATTGCATTTTTTGTTGAAATATCAAGTATTAAAAAAAAAGTTAAACTTTTTATTCAAAAAGTTAACTACTGGGCGAAAAATTAATATTTTTGGTAAAAATTTAACTATATATTTAAAAATTCAACTTTTTATTCAAAAAATTAACCACTTGGACAAATTTCAACATTTTTGTTAAAAAAAGTTCATAGTTTTGTTTTATAAACTCAACTTTTTTGTGGGAAAATTAATCTATTTTGTTAAAATCTTTTCTTTTCTTGGTTTAATTTATCTAGATGAAAATATATATTTTGTTAAAAATTAAACTATTTACTAACAAAAATTAACTACTTCATAAAAAATTAAATTTTTTGTTAAAAATCCATAGTATCTGGTCGAGAATTGAAATATATTTTTCTAAAATTCATTGAATCATGTTCAAAATTTATATTTTTGAGCTGAAAATTAATTTATTTTTTGAAAAATTCTTATTGTTATTAACGACTCAAATATTTTGTTTTTTTAAATTCGTGATTTTCAGTTGAATTTAACAAGTTAAAAATTCCTTTTTTTTATTGAAAATTAATTTTTTTAACTACAGTGTAACTATTCCATTTTTTGCTGATTATTTATATTTTTTGATTAATAATTCAAATATTTCTTTTAAGGTGAAAAATAAATATTGTTTGTCTCAAATTCGGCTCTTGAATTATAATTTTTTTTTAATTCATCTCTTTGTCCGTGGTTTTCACTATTTTGTTACAAAGTCGTATTTTTTGAGTAAAATCAGATCAGTAAACAAATTTTTTTTTATTTTTAATTAAATTCCCAAACCGAAAATGTAATTATTGCATTTATTGTTGAAAATTCAACTATTTAAAAAAAGTTAAACTTTTGATTTAAAAAATTAACTGCTGGGCGAAAAATATATCTTTTTGGTGAAAATTTAACTATATGGTTAAAAATTCAACTGTTTATTCAAAAAATTAACCACTTTCTTAAAATTTAAATTTTTTTTAATTCATAGTTTCGGTTTATAAACTCAATTTTTATGTGAGAAATTTGTCTATTTTGTTAAAATTTTGTCTTCTTTGGTTTAATTTAACTGAATGCAAATATATATTTTTTGTTAAAAATTAATCTTTTAATCTTTTTTCAACCATTTTGTTAAAAAGGAAACTATTTATTAACAAAAATTAACTGCTTCATAAAAAATTAAATTTTTTGTTGAAAAGCTATTCTATCTGGTCGGAAATTGAACTTTATTTGTCTAAAATTCATTGAATCCTGTTCAACATTTAAATTTTTGAGCCAAAAATTAATTTTATTTTTTGAAAATTCTTATTTTGATTAACGAATCAAATTTTTTTTTTATTCTAGTCTTTTTTGGTTTAATTTAACTAGATAAAAATATACATTCTTTGTTAAAAATTAATCTTTTTGCTAAAAGTGCAAAAATTCCATTTTCTGTAAAAAAAAATACACTATTTATTAACAAAAATTACCTACTTGGTAAAAAATTAAATTTTTTGTTAAAAATCCATAGTATTACTTGATTTGTCTAATATTTATTGAATGATGTTCAAAATTTATATTTTTGAGTCGAAAATGAATTTTATTTTATTTTTTTAAATTCTTATGTTGATTAACGACTCAAGTAGTTTCTTTTTAAATTCGTGATTTTCGGTTAAATTTAACAACTTAAAAATTCATTTTTTTATTTAAAATTAATTTTTTTAATTACAGTGTAACTATTTCATTTTTTGTTGATTGTTTATATTTTTTTATTATTAATTAAAATATTTATTTTTGGGTGGAAAATAAATATAGTTTGTCTCAAATTCGCTTCTTGGATTATATTTTTTTTTAATCCATCTCTTTGTCCGTGGTTTCCACTATTTTGTTACAAATTCGTATTTTTTGAGTAAAATCAGATTAGTAAACAAAATTTTTTTTATTGTCAATTAAATTTTTAAACCGAAAATGTAATTATTCCATTTTTTTTTAATCAACTATTTAAAAAAAATTAAACTATGGATTTAAAAAATTAACCACTGGGAAAATTAATGTATTTTGTTTAAAAATCATTCTTTCAAGCAGAAAGTAATCCTTTTTTTTTAAATTAGTTTTTTGGTAAAGGGTTAAACTTTTTTTTTAAATTAGCGCCGTTTAGTTGCAAATTCATTTTTTCTTTATTTAAAATCAATTTTTTAAGATAAAAGTGTAACTATTCCCTTTTTAGAAGAAAACTTATATTTTTTGTTAAAAATTTAACTATTTGGATGAAAATTGATCTTTTTTGTGAAAATTTAACTGTATGGTTAAAAATTCAACATTTTTTTTAAAAATTCGTAGTTTCGGTTTATACTCAACTTTTTGTGGGAAATTCATCTATTTTGTTAAAATCTTGTCTTTTTTGTATTTTTTAGCTGGATGAAAATATATATTTTTTGTTATTAATTAATCTTTGGACTTGAAGTTTAAACAATCCATTTGCAGTTAAAAAGTAAACTATTTATTAACAATAATTAACTACTTCATAAAAAATTAAATTTTTTGTTAAAAATCCGTAGTATCTGGTCGACAATGGAAATATATTTTTCTAAAATTCATTGAATCATGTTCAAAATTTATATTTTTGAATCAAAAATTAATTTATTTTTTAAAAAATTCTTATTTTTATTAACAAACTACCTATTATTTTGAAAAATCGTGATTTTCAGTTAAATTTAACAAGTTAAAAATTCCTTTTTTTTATTGAAAATTAATTTTTTTAACTACCGTGTTACTACATCATTTTTTTGATTGTTTATATTTTTAAATTAAAAATTCAAATATTTATTTTTGGGTGGAAATAAATATAGTTTGGCTCAAATTCGGTTCTTGGATTATAATTTTTTTTAATTCATCTGTTTGTCCGTGGTTTTCACTATTTTGTTACAAATTCGTATTTTTTGAGTAAAATCAGATTAGTAAACAAATTTTTTTATAGTTCTTATTAAATTTTTAAACTGAACATGTAATTATAGAATTTTTTGTTGAAATATCAACTATTTAAAAGAAGTTAAATTTTTTATTTTAAAAATTAACTGCTGGACTAAAAATTCACTTTTTTGGTAAAAATTTACAGTGTGGGGGTAAAAAATTCAACTGATTTGTGGATAATTAATATATTTTGTTTAAAAATAATTCTTTCAAGCAGAAAATAATCCTTCTTTTTTTGAAAAATTAGTTTTTTGGTAGAGGATTAAACTATTTTATTAAAAATTAGCGTCGTTAGTTGAAAATTCGTTTTTTTCTTTATTGAAAATCAATTTTTTAAACTGAACCTGTAACTATTCCCTTTTTGGATGAAAACCTATATTTTTTTGTTAAAAATTCAACTATTTGGTTAAAAATTTATCTTTTACGTGAAAATTTAACTATATAGGTAAAAATTCAACTGTTTATTCAAAAAATTAACCACTTGCTAAAAATTCAACTTTTTTTTTAAATTGATAGTTTCGGTTTATAAACTAAATGTTTTGGTGAGAAATTATTCTATTTTGTTAAAATTCTGTCTTTTTTGGTTTAATTTAACTGAATGAAAATATATATTTTTTGTTAAAAATTAATCTTCTAGCTGAAAGTGTAAAAATTCCATTTTCTGTAAAAGCTTATATTTATTTATTAAAATTTTAACCATTTTGTTAATAAGTAAACTATTTATGAACAAAAATGAACTATTTTGTAAAAAATTAAATTTTTTCTTGAAAATCCATAGTATCTTGTCGAAAATTGAAATTTATTTGTCTAAAATTCATTGCATCCTGTTCAAAATTTATAGTTTTGAGCCGACAATTAATTTTATTTTTTGAAAAATTCTTATTTTGATTTACGACTCGAAATAATTTTTTATTAAATTCGTGATTTTCAGTTAAATTTAACAAATTAAAAAATCGTTTTTTTTTATTGAAAATTAATTTTTTAAACTATAGTGTAACTATTCTCATTTTTTGTTGATTGTAAACCATCAGCAAAAAATTAGAGTATACAATGTATATATATATATTTATTAAATTTGAAAAAAATTTATTTTAAATTTCAAGAATTTTTCATATGTCTATTTAAAAATCTATTTTAAATTATTTCAAAAATATATTTAATAAATTATTTATTTATATAGATAATAAGAGTATAGAGTTGAAACTAATTTTTTAATTAACAATTGAAATATTTGTTTTTGGGTGGAAAATAGATATAGTTTGTCGGAAATTCGTTTCTTGGGTTATAAATCATTTTTAAATTCATTTTGTTTGTCCGTGGTTTCCACTGTTTTGTTACAAATTCGTATTTTTTGAGTAAAATCAGATTGGTCAGCAAAATTTTTTTTATTGTCAATTAAATTTTTAAACCGAAAATTTAATTATTTCATTTGTTGTTGAAAAATATTGTATATATGTTTCAATTAAATTCATTATTTTGTTAAAAATTTAACTATTTAAAAAAACTTAAACTATTGATTTGAAAAATTAATTATTGGGAAAAAAATTCACTTTTTTGTTAAAAATTTACAGTGTGGGGTAACAAATTCAACTGCTTGGTGGAAAATTATGCTACTTTGTTTAACAATTATCCTTTCAAGCAGAAAATAATCCTCCTTTTGTTGAAAAAATCATTATTTTTGTTAACAAATAAAATATTTTATTAAAAGTTAGCGTCGTTTAGTTAAATTCAACCAGTTGAAAATTCGTTTTTTCTTTAACGAAAATCAATTTTTTAAGCTGAAAGTGTGACTATTCCATTTTTGGATGAAAATTATTAATGAAAAAAAGAATTAAAATTGAACTATTTTGTTACAGTTATCTTTTTCTAGTCAAAAATTAAATTGATTTATTGCAAATTTTCCCTTTTGGATTGAAAATTCATAGACTAATGCATGCTACCAAAAATATTGAATCTTTGAAACCAAATTCTAGTTACGATAGTTCAAGTCCCATATAATAACAGTTCCGGGGCCGCCTGAAACATTTGGATTTGTGATGCGTAATACTGCGCAATTTACTCGACTGAGTACTCGCGCACGGGGGCTTTTTTAGAGGCTTCTATTGGACCTGGAGGGCGGTTTATGCTTTTGCGATTATTTATGGACCACCTGAATGAATATAAATAAAGTAAACTAAAAAATATTCTAATTTTCTAAATTGTTTTTGTCTAGGGTCCATTTGTGGCAGCCTTCGCTTCTTCAAATTTAGGGGATGTTTCACCCAACACTCGTGGTCCAAAATGTGAATTTACTGGAAATTCTTGCACAGCGGAAGACAAGTGTCTCGACAAGAATGAAAGATGTTTCGCTTCCGGTCCCGGAAATGACATGTTCGAGAGCACAAGTATCATCGCTCACAAATTATTTCAAGAATCTTTGGTAAGTCTATTATTTATAATAATTAAATCTCTTAAACAATTTTAGTATCTGAA
>JAAAKG020143302.1:0-33526 GCA_010014905.2 Druon quercuslanigerum
GAGTTACTGGCTGGAATAGGACCTCCTATTTTTTACTGAAATTACAGTACATTTTACTATTCTAGTAGTAACTAGGATTGATTTTTACTAATTCATCAGTGAAATTGCACTCTACTGAGCAAATCAGTAAATTTTTCACTGGTTCAGATTTCGAGAGAAAGTGTAATTTGCGCTTGTATGTGTAGCTGCACTGACATACGAGGTTTGATAAAAAAAATAACGAGACTTTTCACATTTCCCGGGCTGTATTCGTTCGTTTGGCAAATTTTTTTTGTTATGTTGCTGCACTTGTCTGGATATTGTATGGGCATTGGTAGCCATATTGCATGTTTACTCTGCCATCAGCTGGCAGTGAAGTTATACATGTTTTAGTGTGCTCTGCGATTTTTCACTTTTGGAAAAAATGAATCAGAGAATTTGCATCAAGTTTTGTTACAAAAATGGAATAAAGTGCAGTAATGTTCTTGAAAGCTGCTTTGGTGAGTCGGCTATGAGCCGAGCAAGAGTCTTCGAGTGCTATAAACGTTTTAAAAATGATCGGGAAGGCGTTGAAGATGAGGAGCGCTCTGTGTGTCCTCGCACATCGGTAACGGACGATACCGTCGAGAAATACGGCCCATATAAAGCAATTTTTATGGGTGTTTTACACATGAAACGTGTGGCAGCAAAATTCGTCCCTAAACTACTGCATTTCGACCAAAAGCAATATCGCCATGACATCGCTCAAGATTTACTAAATGAAGTGAATAACGACCCTACATTGCTCGAGCGAACCATAAAGGTGATGAATCATGGGTTTATGGATATGATGTGGAAACTAAGGCTCAATCGTCCACCTGGATGCATTCAACGTCACCAAGAGCGAAAAAAGCACGACAAATTCGTTCAAACGTGAAGGTTTTGCTCATTGTGTTATTCGATTTCAACGGTTTAGTGGATTATGAGTTCTTACCTAAGGGTCAAATGGTCAATAATGAATATTATGGAGGAGTTCTACGTCGTTTACGTGAAGTTATTCGAAAAAACTACCAATTTTGTGGCAAAATCAGTTATGGTGACTGCACCACGATAATGCACCTGCCTCAATGTTTGTTCGTGAGTTTTTGGCAAAACTCAACACCGTGTTGATGGCACAGCCACCGTGTTCACCGGACATGGCCCCCTGTGACTTTTTCCTATTCTCAAATTGATATTCACGAATAAATAAATATTATTGGGAAAAAACGAAAAGTCTCGTTATTTTTTTATTACACCTCGTACATTTTTTATTCTTTTCATGTTTAGACTCAAACTCGAATTTAGTAATATAAACACTCTTTGAATAAAAATTAAACGAGTTGCTCGTCTTAAAAAATGTAATAGATAAATTTTGATGCTTAGAAAGTTTAAAATTTTTGCAAGAAAAATAGAATATTCATAAATAATGTTCAGACCGAATCCAACATTTCCAATAGCGACGGAAAATTTTTTTGTTGAGAAAATTAAGTGACGGGTATTTTTTCGATTGAAGACAAAAAAAAGCTTCACGAAATTAAGAGTATTGGAAAAATTATAGATAATTTTTTCCACTATGTATACGTAACTTTCGCTCCTGGATATTTTCCGAAAAGTCCGCATAAAACGAATAGGATGCCTTCTTGATACAAAAGCAGAAACTTTTACAAAATTGTTGGAGAAAATGAAAAGGTGAGATTTTCCAAAAAATTTTCAATATACACTCTAAGAAAATCCGGATCTTCCGCCATGCACATAGTCCAAAAATCATCAAATTTTGTCGGTGCCTGTCTGTATTTTTGCATCCGTGATTACCTGAATTTTGCAGCCACGTTAATTTTGGAATGATTTAAAAAATCGAATAAGCCTTTGATACACATTTTTGGGAACCCAAAATAAAGATCAAGTTCATTAAACAGAATAATTAAGCAAACAAAACATGCAGAGCATTTTATAAATATAAACCATAACTTTCAAAGAGTTTTAGACATTTTTGTTAAAGTATCTGGTAGATGACAAAAAGTCTTATGGATTCTTCAATGACACTATACCTTGCGTACCCCCTTCCGAAAAAAGACTCATATAATGTATGTACGACTCCTAATTTTGTTGAACAATATGTTTCTAAATTTTCCCTCTGGAAATCGAATATATTTTGTGACTGAGAGAGTCTAAGACTTAAAATACATATAACCTACCTGAATTGAATTTTATTCGGTCTTCACTTATACGAACAAAAATTGCAGTACATTAAATTTCCTTCTTGTTTTTGCATTCAGTTGAAATAAATTGAAAGATGTACTATCTCTTCCGGATCTATGCATCAGTTTTAATGAAGAGTCAGAAAACGACGCAAAATATGTGTGTCTTTGTCATAAATGTTGAGAATACTCCGAGTGAGTTGCATGAGTAACTGCTTGGAACTCTCTCAATTCATTAGCTGACTTTGCTGCTAACTGCTCACTTTATTAGGACTGAAAAGCCTTGATTCTAGATTGTCAAGGGACCCGATCGACAAGATCGCAAACACGTCATTATTTCGGACCTCTGAGGACTTGCTAGAAGAGAGATTGTCTCGTTTATGAAGCGAATTGAAGATGCAAGTGTTTCGCGGTCATTAGGTACAGATGCAGTGATTCTCAGAAAAACTCGTTAAGCCAATAGCTCTATTTGAAATCAAGTTGCTACCAGCATAGTAGTACTGTAGGTCCATTTGATAAGCGTACAAGGAGCGTTACTTAAAACTATGCATTTTCTATCCAAAGGTTCATTTTTCAATGCAGCACATGCTCAAGATATATTATAATTCATTCCATTTCAGGTCATTTTATTATATAAGTGAGTAATTTAAGAGAAATCTGGTGACCAAAGGATTAATTTTTTTAAATTTACGGGAGTTATACCATCTCAATTTTTTTGTCAATATTGCACCTTTGTACTTTTTTCTAGTGAGAACATTCAAATGCATCATAATTTAATATTTTAGTAGAAAAAATTGATGGCGATTTCTGGATCACGAAATATCGTCAATAAAGAGGGACCGTGCAAAAAAAAGTTTAAACTTCTTTTAAAACATTTTAATGATACCATTTTTTTAAAGACTTTTAAATCCATTAAAACTGGTAATAAATAAACCTAATATACCAGAAAGACGTACAGCTCGGGCCCTGTACGAATTTACAAACAGTCGACGCAGGTATAAAGCAAGTATACGAGTCCGCGCTATACCTACATTTTCCGGGCGCCCACACCGAAGGAAAAGACGATTTGATGCAGTACCGACAAACAGTACGGCATTGAAAAGGGATCGGCCCACGTAGGCGCTGATATCCCAAGTGTGTGTGTGTGTTCACGCCGAGACCGAAGTAACGACGCCCGGTTTTACAACTTTCTGGTGTACATAACTTAAAATAATTTTCAGTGGGTTAGAGTAAGATAAACATTGTTTATAATGTTATAAAAAAACTGATAAACGAATGTAATTTTTGCATTTTTCGTAATGATTAGCTATTTTAAATCTATATATTTTGTATGAAATATGACAAATCAAGGGTCGTCAGGCAAAAAGGCATAAGTGCCAAAAATATCGGAAATTCTTTCTATTAGCTTAAAATAATTGTTTTGCCCTAAATCATGTCCGTGTAGATTATTATGGTCCAGTTCGCTTTAGAAAGTGGGTCAAAATCCATGTTTGGTACTTTTTTTAAAGTGATTACATCTTTTTCCCTGTTCATTTTACGATTCAAAAAGCCCTTGCAGAAATTTCGAAAGGGCTCTAGAGGGGCTCTGACTAGTTTCCCTACTTCTAGTCGGGCTTTACTGGGCGAAACTAGTCGGACTCCATTTCGAACATAAAGCCGAGGCCATGTGGGCCCTACTAGATTTTCTAGAAGTTTTCTTTTGGGGTCAGTCCGCCTACAACCCAATTAAAGAGAAGGGCCCCTGTGGGTCTCCTACAGGGTACTTTCACGCTATTGGCAGCCAGTACTTTTATCCGTTGATCATCACACTACTGTATTTGATCCAAATATCATTTAAAATTTAAAAAATTGAAATTTCATAAAGAAATTTTCGTTAATTTTAACATTCACGAATGCGGCAGTCTAACGATATAACAAAAAGGTATTTAAAAAATAAATATTAATTAATTGCGAGAATTTTAACTTTAAATATTAATTGTCCAATTTAGATTAAATAAATGTATTACATATTTAAGCATTATATTCCAAATAAAATTTATAGCGCTACGGGATATCTATACCTAAATCTATCGCCTAACAGTTGGGAGTGCTACCCACTGCGCTAAACCGACAAGTTGGAACTGGATGAAAAAGCCATCATCATAACCTACAGCTTAAAACAGTTTAAACACCAAATTTCAGAATCTCTTTTTCTAATTAAATATTTATTATTATAAGACATTATGTCAATGTAAAATATACAATCTGTTAGCAGGAATTTCAATAAAATCATTTTTAAGTAAATAAATGTAATCGACTGAAATTTTTCTTCGTGTAATACTTCTTTAACCATTGTAGACTACATTAGAACTTTTTAAAATGACAGAACATATAATTCTTCATGAACATTAAAAATTTTTAAAGGCGAAACTTAGAATTTTGATCGTGAACTTTCACCATTTTTAATATCAAATTTTTTTAACTTTCATTTAAGGTTTGGTTTTTAGGTGTTTTAGACCATTTTACAACGTTTAAGATTAATGTGAAATATAACTTCTTCCGAAAAATTTACAATTTTTCATAAAGACGGAACATATAATTTTTTTCTATAAAAAAACAAACCTAAAAATTATATTTTGGAGAATAAAGATTTTAGGAGTTCTCTGGTCGGAGCCTCATTAGATACAAATTGATTTGCCATACCTATACGAAGCATGGCATTCTTCACTAGAACTTGACAGGGCATCCATCAGTTTTTTTCTAGACTAGATATTCTGATAGGGACCCCAACTAGTTTTTTCTATACTAGATATTCTGATAGGGGCCCCATCAGAACCCAACATCAAATAGGGAAATATGGGAATTTTTCTGCATGGGAGCTAAGCAATAGGACGATTTTAACGTTTTTTTTTCACCAATCAATAGAGCCTGATATAATATCTCGAGACATGTTTGCAGTTTTTTAATTAAATGAGATAAAGTTAGATACATTTTTATGTATTCTCCATAATTTGCGTTTTGCCACTTACGCCCATTTGCTCAATGAACCTTAAAATATTCATGTGATATTAAAAGTAGCTCAAAATAACTGCTGTTTAGCAATTATTTAATCAATTTTTATAAACAAATATACATTCCGACCATTTTGCGGAATCAATTAAAAATGTTTTGCGAAAGATTGCTTGCTATCATGAAAGGGTCTAATTTTTTGCGAAACAAATTTCATTGTATGAACAATTTTTATGGACCAATGCATATTGTGTATAAAAAGGCTCTCTAGATAATTCTGCAAAAATAGCCCTATTCTTTAAAAAAACTGGTAAAAATACGCAGTTGGTTATAAAAATTGTTTAAATAAGTAACAATGTTTGCGATTAGAAAAACATGACAGCAAGCACAGGAACTGCGCGTCTCAAAAAACAGCGATTATAACGCAGAAATAGTTTCATACATTTTTGAATTAATAATTAAAAAAAAAGCAAGAATTCACTTTCATGCAATAACTTAGCTCTATTGAATCGAGAAAGGAGCGCTTAAAAACCAGCAACCATCTGCAAAAAAACTCTTGTCGAAGGAGTGGCACATTTTCTTTATATCCAAAAATTAGTATTGCTGAACTGTAGCTATTCTTTTTCTGCTTTCATATGAGTACTTTATCAAGAAATTCTTAGAATAAATTTATTATTAAAAAGAAAACTCGAAAATAATTGGAACTTAAATTGTTTGAGGTCATATTTATATACAAATGCCATTCAATATTTAGATATAGGAAAATAAAATAAAAATATTAAAAAAATATATTGAATCTTATCGAATTCTGCAAACGATAAATTAGATCCTCCGCGTGTTTGAATAATAAAATTCTGCATCTTTTGAAACAATCAATTTCCCTGGGAATCATAATCAATATTTCTTTTTTTTAACAAAATGTGGAGGCGTTATTTCATTCACATGCTGCAACCCTCGAGGCAGGAACTAAGACGTCGAGTACATTTTGCACTATCGATGATTCATCTAGTAAAGGTGCACTTTGTGCTTACATTTACTACACATAAAACACTGCTCGTATCACAATTACTTACGGAAATAATAAATATACTGGACATCTTTATTTTCTAAGGATACATTAATTCTTCCTTGTTCCTCATTTCTAAACTCTATTTGAATCTGTCGGTTTAATTTTATAAACCTGTCTTTAATTTCACGATGTAATAGCTTTTTCAGTTTTCATAAATTTAAATGAATAAGAAAAAAGAGGGTAATCGTCCTCCCCACCTCTCAAGAAGTTAGTTTAATAATACTGGATTTTTATAAAATTTTGTTCCACGACCTTAACATTTTCATGCTTTTTGTTTTGTTTGAAATTATAGTCAATTAAATATTCAGGTTTCAAAATGATGCGAAAATAATAAGGCTCTGGAATATTGAGTCATTTTACTCGTAGGTGGTCGCTAAAAATGGCCTCTGTTAAAAAAATGAGTAGCTAATCCTTTCAGGGAGTCAAATTTCCTGTCTTATGTGTTCCTTTGGATTAAGACTTCTTCCTACTGACGTCATGCTAAACTTTCTTAAAATAATTAAATGAGGAGGATGAATAATATCATGTTTACGCACGTGAGTGCACTTCATAATATTTTCAACTAAGTTTATATTTCACAAAATAAAAAAATATGAGTTTGAATAATAGGCGAAATTGGGCACAGGTCGAAAATGAGAACTAAAATAAGACATAAAAAACTGGTGTGACCCATTTATCTCGCAAACTATTCAGATCATTGAAAATTTGAATTGAAAGTTCTTTTTCTTATCATTGTTGTCTAATTCTAATCTTTTTTGTATAATTTTATTACACCTACAATTAAACCCAACAAGACCCTCTTTCTGAAAACAACTTTTCTTTTTGTACATTGTGTTTACACGGTTTTCTATTTATACTTTTACTAAATTCTATATTTATCTATTTAGAAGATGAGATTACTGTTAACTGAAAAATCCGAGACTGCTATGTTTACCGCAATATGGTCGTTACATTATTATGCAAGTAGCATTAAGTGGACCGATACGAAGTGGTCAATGTCAAACGTGACGGAACTACTGCGATTCGTTGAAGGTTTATCCCCCAGGAGACATTTTGTATGAAATTGAATTCTAAATCCAGAATTGCAAACTTTGTACCCAAAAAACTTTAATATCGAATGAAGTTTTGAATAATTAAGCTACATTATTTGGGTAAAAATAATGTGATTTTTTATATTTTGCAATAAAAAATTGATTTTTTAAACAATTTCTATTATACAACGGACTTGCGATTGTTTACTAGTCACGCAAAGTCAACAATACAAGGCAAAAATGACACAAAGTCACTGGCGGACGGTGCCTCAAAATACAACAAAACATATAGGTATAGGGCAACGCGTATTCAGCGGCTGTTCCGAATTCACCTGAACGATTCATGTTAGTGTATAGCTGTATTCAGCCGTGACCTATTTCCCGTCGATTTCCGATCAAAGTCCGAGCTAATTCACAAGTTTAAAACATACGTAAGTACATGCGATTCTTTTCGTTTTTAAATTCGCTCCACATTCGGTCAATTTAACAAGGCAAAGAAGACACAAAGTTCTTTAGGCTCTTTTCCATGTGTATGCTGATCACCTATTACATGCCTTGTACACAATTTAAGCCACGCAAAATGTTTTGCGTATCTTTTTATGCTGTATTTTATTTTAAAACTTTTTCGACTTTCCTCATTGATAAACAATCGTTTTTTGCAATAAATAAGTAAGGGGGTTGTGAAGAAAATTTTCTCGTCTCTATGTAGCTCAGTTGATAAGAACATCAGACCGCAAATCTGAGGGTCCTGGGTTCAGATCCCAGCGGAGATAGATACATTTTTTCACAACCCTAAATATTGATCAATATTCAAATAATATTGATTTAGACCAGTAGACAAAATAAAAGTAACGTCTAAAAATTAATAATAAATATTTAAGGTTTTGATATTAAATTTTAGTATGATGGTTTTCGACATAAAATAAGATAGGGTGGTTCAAACATCATCATCTTGAAAAACATTATGGTAAACCTTGATATTGTTTTCTTGATCATGAAAAAAATACTGTATGAATTTAAGGCAATCCGAAGTTGATTTAGTGCACTAAGCCTAAGTTATTATCAACAATATGGAAATACACAAAATGCAATTTTTTAATCTGGGATCTCTAGGTAAACAAAATATTGATTTTTGAGCAAATTTTACTTGATGAAAATAGTGCCGATTTACAAGAGGAATATGATTACATTGGTAAGTTTGATAAAACAAAATTATTTTGTGTAATTTCCATGTTGATGGTCATATGTTAAGATTATTCTGGTTTATAAATTACCTAAAATTACAGAGAAAATCAAAACAAATTTAGATACCTATATTTAAAATCACATATCGCTATTAATCTCAGAGATATGATCCATTAAAGCCTTAAAACGCTGTTTAGGGAACACTTAATATAGTTATAGAAATATAATTCGACGTGTCTCAAATGTGCAAAGCAATCTTTTTTCATAATTTAGAAAAAAAATATCAAGTTTCGTCGTAATTTTTAAGAAGTTAATGTTTTTAACCAAAGTAATATATAATTCCTACCATTTAATGTTTCTTTCTTTATGTTCAAGAATTGAGAGTAACGATTTGCAAATTTGAAAATCGTACATTTAAAACGTTTAAAATTTTTAAAAATTCATAATATCAAACTTCACGTGTTTACAATTACACAATTTGTCCTATTGTGATGAGTTTTCAAATTAAAAAATAAATTATGTAAATATCAGTCTCATATATATGCGTCTAATATTTTATTATATTCAAAATATGCAAATTTTTCTTGATATTTTTTGTAATTAAGTTTTTTATTACCAATATATATGTATGATGAAACACAGTAAGCCCATAATGCCGAAACTCACCTGAAACATGAAAAGAGAATAAATGATTACAAACACATTTTGAGGGGATAAAAAAATATAATTGAATGCTTTTAGAAATATTCAAAGAAATTCGGTGAGCGTAGGATAATTATTTTTGGTAAGCCTACACACTTCATTCAACACTGTAAAATGGAAAACATTTATAATGAAACCATTACAGCATATTCAATATATTTCATATACAGAGTGATACAAATTTTCAAGAAATGATTGAATATTGATACTTTTAAAGCTGAAAAAATCCCTTAAAATTCAATCAAGAACTAATTATAACTATTATTCCGTGTAATCTGAAATTTCTATAAATGCAAGGATGTATTTTTATTAGTCCGTAGACCTGTTATTTTTTTCCTTGTGTACATTCATTCGTAAAAAGCTCTCATATGTTAAAATGATTTTTTAAAGCCAAAAAGAAAAAGATCATTTAAAAAGACACACTTTGGTAGAACCGTTAAGATATCTAATAAGACAAATTTATATTTACAAATATATAAAAATGACCAAAATAATAATCTTTTCAAGCGCATTTTGCTAACACGTAAAACCAAGGCATTTATGAATTGACTAAGAATACAGACTCACAAAAAAAGTTGGATCTTCGGCGGACACGACCAGTCTATTCCTGTGTATTTTGAGCCGCTGAATTCGAATCTGAGATCAGAATTTAAAAGCTATCTCCTATTTCCAACAGAATCTAAAAAAACACTTTTTTGTACAAATAAACATGTTTTTAAAGTTATGTTGAAAATGAAAGCTAACTATCAAATTCCGACCTCAGATTCGGATTCAGCGGCTCAAAATGTATAGAAATTGACTAGGCGAGTCCGTCGATGATTCAAATTTCTTCCTGGGTTCTAATATGCTACTTTTCCGTATAGTTCCGATTTAGATTGCCTCAATTTTTTTCGATCCACCTTACAGTTGACGAACTTTAGATAAGCTAAATAATGTAAAAAATTCAATTAGATTAGGTTTTTGAAGAATAATCAGGGCAGTTTTCCTGAGAATAATCACATAAAATTTGACATTAAAAAATATTTTTAATAACAATTTGTATTCTCTAATTCAAAATGGAACAATTCAAAGTTAATAAAGTGACTTTAAATGAGATTCACTAAACAAATTAGGGTAAAAAATCTGTTTAAAACTTTCTTTTAATAACTTAATAATTTCACTATAAAAGAGAAAAATCTTGAAATTTTTTTTTAAATAAAACACCTTGATATTTTGTGTCAATCTTTAAAGTTTATTGGTTTTAAAATTAACCGCTCTAAATTGAATGTTTACTAATTTACAAACATCAAAAAGTATTGGGGGTTATAGAATTAAAATTTAAGTTTTTAAAAATTAAAAGGGAGAAATTTCAATTTGCCAGCATTCATTTTCAGTGATAATACTCTTTTTTGATCAAACGCAACAGCGTGACAACTCATAAATTTGTTATGTAATTGTTGCAATAAATAAGTACTGTTGCTAGTTAAGGTTTCGAAGACAGTATTGTACCTACTTTCTCACACTTAACTTTAATGGATATATGCAAGTAAAAGGGATTATTTTAGTTAACAAAATAATTTCTCTATTTATTCTATGTTTAGTCACGAGTTTTGAAAATTTTTATTTTCATAAAACCAACATTATCTATTATCCTTCCCATGAAATATGATAACTATCAGAAATTTGACATTCAATTATCCGCAATATGATTTCAAACTACCACGTGGGCGTGGATTATGAAACATATCGACAACAACCATATTATACAGAGAGCATAAATCGAAATATTATCTACTTAGGATTCACATTGCACAGCGAACTGATGTATAAGGCTTTCTGTCCTAATACAACATACGAGAAACACTTCATTCTTAATTGAACTGTTTTCGAATTGATGAATGTCCAAAGGAAATTTGACATATCTAAACTATCTATGATTTATTCTATGATGAAACGTCTTCACCTCTCCACTTTTAAAAATACTATTTGTGTTAAGAGGTAATGTGGACATTACCGTAAACTGGGGCTAACCGGCTCACATGTGTTGGGAGGCGATGCACCAGTTATGTTGGATTTCTGAATGCAATATTTGCTTCCTGAATGCAATATTTGCTTCCTTTAGGTAAAATTATAGAGGCTTGCAAGTAACAATTATAAAACTTGAATTGCAAAACTTAGAAGAAGCATTGTCAGGTTTTAAATACAGAATAAAAAATTCATTTATAATAATTCCAAAAATATTTATATTTTGCATAAAATGTAAAATATTCAGCAGAAATAATTTAATGTTCGAAAAACAGCAATGTTTGATAAGACAACAATCTCGTGTTGCATAGAAAATTAATTGTACAGCAATTTATTTATGTGAATATTTTTAAGTAAATTTCAAAATTTTCTAAAAATTTCAGTTGATCAAACAAACAATTAGAGAAAAGAATTTTATCTGTCAATAAAAAAATGTATCAGTTGAATAATAATAAAAAGCAAGGTCTAATATTTACACTTTTTTCTCTTTAAATTCAAAATCAAACATGGTGAGAGTTTTTTTCGTTATTCCTAAACAAAATAGTTTAGAAAATATAACACTTTCTAATCCATAAATTTTATGTTTTGAATGAAAATTATTTTGTTCACTTTTTTATTGTCTATCTTAACGAAAGTTTTGCATTGATTTATCAATAAGAATCAGCTAAGATAGCAATTTCCTGTTGAAACGATGTTTACAAAAAAGTATTAAATTAAGAAAACGGATTTTTTTTTCAAGACCAAGAGGTCTTATTTTAATCCGAAAATACACTTTTGTAGTCTTCTTTTAAGACCAAAAATGGGCTTAAATCTAATTTTAAGTCTAAAAACGTGCTTCATTTAAGATGTAACAGAAGCAAGATGTAACAAAAAGTACTGTTTTCCCTGTGTTTTTATTCCTCGAAAAAAATGACAAGAGTGAGATTGTGAGAATGTTTCACTCATCTTCGTAACTCATTTATTTGTCAATTGCCTCCTATTTCTTTCTGCAGAATGGTGGGTCAAATTGATACAATTTTATTGAAACTACTGAGACAAGATAATGCGAGACCAATTAGCGTTGGACTTGTTTTTATATTCAAATGTCAAAGAGTCACATTATGCCAATAAATCAAAATGATCCTAGACTTAATTTGTCAGTTGAGAATATGCGTTAATAAATTGATGAAATATTTGAGTATTTAGACCCTATTAAATTTTATCTGCAAGAAATTTAAAGCAGTTTGCAGAAGTGATATTTTTTAAATAAAAGAGTCAGACATAAATAAATATTAATATTAAATCAAGGTGCATATGCACAACTTTTAAGAATTAAAAATGCAAATCGTTACCAGTCTTGGTTTCACATTCTTCCGGAATATGGCATGCTGCACTTTAAAATTGTTTAAAGAATTCATGATAAATGTTCAGAGAATGTGTGTATGAACTTACTGTCGAGTTTCTCACGAACCTAATATATTTGCAGTACAAACAGACAAGACTGAGCAAATAGCAAAAAAGTGCACGATGAAAAATAATGTATCGTAATAGTTTGAAAGATGGAATATCTACACTTTAAAATGTTTCTTAAAAGCGGAAACTGTTCCTGGAAAAGTAGATGTACCTGTAAAGATTTCGATAGCAAATATAAATATTTTTCGAACTCGTCAAGAAAGAATTTAAAAGGTGAGAGTACATAAGGATCACATTATACTTATATAGTCTTTATAATTATCTGGAAAACAGAAGATTGAACTAAACAATGATATTCTCTAGTAAACCGTTGAAATCTCAAACATTTCTTCGATCATGGTCCGGTTTTCAAAAAATGCTCCTACTCAATCAAATCTTAAGTTACACTAAACTGTTTGGAATTTCATGTATGTTCAGAATTTAATGAAAAAGAATAACGTATATGGGGCGTATATATACATACCCTGAAAAATGACTTCCTATGATCGAACTTAAACTTGGACAAAGTATAGTCATACTAGGTAGTACTTTACAGGATCAAAATTTTTTCGATTGTATAAAAATTGACCATGAGGGGGGAGGGGGGGTCGAATATACTAAACTGCTTTCACATAGACTAAAAAAAATTTTGTCCTGTATGTTTTTGATAGATCTGTTTGTGATCTATCGAATGGTTATAAGCATTTTTCAGAAATGGAAAAATTAGGCCCTTTTTGAAAATCAAAAATATTTTAGATTTTTTTAAAATTTCGACCTACCTTTTTTGTCTGGCTTTAAACTAAAGATCCAGATTTTTTTGTTTCGAAACCTTGAAGCACAAAATGTCGTTTATTTGTCTGTTTTCGAGAAATTAAATAAAGGGTAATGCAATGCATCGGCGGCACTCGTGACCACTGGGACGCTATTTTTAGAACTGCTCTCTGCATTTTAAAAGACTTAGAATTCAATTTAAGTGTATTTTTCAAAAATAATCTATTCTCAGTGGGAGAATTGCTTTATGTGTACATATCTATTGCCTTAAATGTATAGATTTCTTTGCTCCATTTTGTCTTTAAATTGCGAACTTCTCAAATTTCCTTTTTTTCTACAGATAAAAACTTTTGGTATTTTCGTTGTCTTTGAGATTGTTTCTTTGACACAGGACTTTTTTGGTTTTTGGTTGTCTTTGATACTTTCAAAGATTTCTTCTCTTTTTTATGGATAAAAATCGTACTCTGTTGCAGCTGAAAAATTCTTTAACTACAATTGCCGATCTTGGTACGGAATAAACGCATGATACAGACTGCTGTAAAGCCAGTTGTAAATGATAACTGCTATTTGGTTGGAAGTTAATTTATTTTTTGCAAATTCGTCTTTTCTATTTTGCAAATTCTTCTCTTTGGGTAGAAACTCTTTGTTGGTTGAAAATGCAAATAAGTTTAAAAAGTGCAATATATTTTGGCTTGAAATTTTCGGGCGAGATGTGAGTTTAAAAAAACCTAAAATTGATAACGTAGCTGATAGATGGCCCACAACTGAAAAAATGTGCGTGTACCCTGACGGTGCCAGGCCCCACCAAGACTCGACTACACCACTGAAAATGGGTAACAAATATTTCGACTAATTTTTTATGTGTCTAATTTTTCACGTCCCACTTCAAGCCATTTCCAAAGCAAGTCCAGATTTTTCTATAAGGAAATTTACAGATTTGCTCCTCTTATGCTGTTTTGGGAAAACTAAAGAAGAAAAAAATTAGACCTGTCTTTAAAAATGAGGATACTATTATTTTAATGTTTCCTCCTTTCGTGAAATGAACTAATTTAGATTTTGAAGTTGCAGGAGTTGTCCGAATTATCTTGCAACACTCTTTACAGTCTGCGAAAAGGGTTTAATGAAGCTGATCAGTAACATTCTTTCACAATTTTATATCCTTACGTCGGCTATATCTTTTTACGTGGTCGCTGGAGTCAGTGCTTATAGGCACAGGGTAAAATCCGACTTTAATACGAGATTCGATATTATTCCGGGTTAGCCCACATATATCGGTCTGACGCCTTCAATTACATCAGCGAAGAACGTGGGATATATTTCACATCTTCCGTTAGTCTATGCTGACGAGATTCCAATGATCTGATCTCGTGCTAAGGCGTGAACGGGCATTTAGAATGCAGTTGCGTATAAATATGCTTATACTCTTATGTATGCTCTTTTATCAAGTCAAATTTATAGATTCTTTAATGAGAGAGAAGGCAAGTATGGCCATGTGCCATACTTTTCCAATTTTCAGCCAATTAATTTCTCAGGGTGGACACTCAAACTTTTTTCCATCAATCAAAAATTATAATTTGCCCTGTTGATTTTTAAGCATTTATGATCATTATTATTCAATACATTAATTAATTAATAATTAATATTATTAATATTACATCATTAATTAATATTCAATACATTAATTAATTAATCATTAATATTATTAATATTACATCAATTATTAATATTCAATACATTAATAAAGGTTCCATTTTCCTAAGATTTCAAGTTAAAATGTATTGCATTTTGAACAAAATATTGGAATTTTTAACCAAAAGACATTTTTTCAATTTAAAAAGACGAATGTTCAACAAAACAGTTTAATTTTCGACAAAAAGAGACGAATTCTGTATAAAAAATATAGTGGAATTTTCAAATAAAAAGAATCAACTTTCCAACAAAAAATATAAATTTTCAACAAAAAAAAGATTACTTTTTGCTTAGACACTGAAATTTTTAATACAAAATTTAATTTTTAAACAAATAATAGAATTCTTAACAAACAATAAATAAATTTTATACCTAATATACAATAGTGGACTTTTCGAATAAAAATAATTTACTTTCAACCAAAAAAGAAGACTTTTCTACTAAAATATTAATTTTCAATCCAAAAGAACCAATTTTCTATCTAAAAAGAAGAATTTTCAACCAAACAGTTGAATTTTCGACTAAAAGCGATTAATTCTGACTCAAAAATTTAGTAGACTTTTCAAATAAAAGGAATCAACTTTCTAACAGAAAACATTAATTTTAGACCGAAAGATATGACTTTTTACCATAATAGTTGAATTCTTAACAAAATAATTAAATTTTCAAACAAATATTATAATTATGAACAAAAAATGTAACAGCAAACTTTTGTAATAAAAAGAATTTTTCTTTTATAAAAAAAGACGACTTTTCTACCAAAAGATGAATTTTCCGTCCAAAACAACTAATTCAGTTTGCATTCAAGCGAAAAAAACAGAAAAGGAGGATTTGCTTTTAATAGGGGAAAAGGAGGAATTCTTTAAAAAGAGGTAAAATAGGAGAATAAAAGGAAGCAGTGTGAAGTATGTTAATTAATTACCCGCAGTGAAAATTGTGCGTAAGGAAGTAACTGATGTCGTTTCAGAATATGAATTGTGACGTTCCGCAAGGAAAGTGCCCATTTTTCATTTGTATTTTAGGAGATAGTCGTGTTTTTGTGATCTGGAATCGAAAATACAGATTTTTAATTTTAATTAGGAAATCATACTTTAATAAATAATACACATTAGGGAATGTTCAAGTATTACGCAACTCTTTTCCCGGACATTATTGACCGCCCCCCCCCCCTCTACTTAATGTTTTTTTATAGTAATCCTCCAAAGTAATCCTGAATCGGGCTCTTCAAACGTAAAGAGACAGAGCTGTCTGAACCTTTTTCAATTGGCATACATAATATTGCGCAATATGCGCGAGTGACTACCCATGCACTGCACCTTTCCGCTAAGGTGCTAAGCGTGAGCGGTTACCATCTCTCGCCGTGCTGGCTGCGAAACAGCTTGGTCCAGCAGTTCTAGGAATTCCGTAAATCGAGCGTCTTTCTATCGGGCATGAAGTTTATACAAATTTAGCTTACATATGCAATTACTATGATAAATACCTTAAAAAATGAAGTTTTGGTTCTCGAATATAAAAGGAATTTTAGTATTTGAACGATCTATGAACGCAAGCTTTAAATTCTTCAACAGGTAGTATAAAAGGGACGTTCTAATTTTGAAGGCAACATTAACTTTATAATCGTAAACATAAAATTAACTTCGATGTTTTCACGGAGATAGTTGGTAACACTGAGCACAATATTGCAAACCCATTTTTGTTTTAAGGCGAGACAATATTAATTGGAAACGTGAAAACAAATCTGAAAAATTCCCGGGCATTTCCAGGCTTTTTCCCGGTTCTCAGAATGATTTATGTTGCCCTATAGATAACAATTAACATAGTATACTATTACATAATAATGTAATATTTTAATTTTTTAGCGAGCGAAATCGATTAATTTTTGCCCCAAATACCATGAAGTTTACCATTCATTTAACGTTAGATGAAGACCATTTCTTCTTAATGTGTGACTTAAACGTGAAACTATTATAAACTTTTTAAACCATTTTATGGTGCCCCAAATAAACTTCCATAAGGGCTAATTCGGAGTTTCACATTAAAAGAACATGTAAAAAATCTTTTTTGCAAAAATAATTACGACTAGATAAGTTGTTTTATTTTCACTCATGTCTTAGATACTATTTAATGGTTTTAACGCTTACAATTTTTTTGTTTACAATTAATTTCTTGCTGAAGTCGTGAAACTGGTAAATCGGTACACATTATAGATATAATAGAAGAAAATTTTCAACAAATTTTGATATTTCTAGGTTTATTTATATTTATTAATGTTTCCCTTAGTTTTAAAAACAATTTTTAACTGTTTAAACAATTAAAAACTATATATTTAAACATACTAGTAAAGTTAAAGTTGTTAAAAAAATATTGTAAGCAACTAATAACATTGTCCAAAATCATTATAAGCCTCGTGGCATCTATAACATATACATATTTTGAGACTTCTACAAGAAATCAATTGTTTAACAAAATTAAAATTAGGCCAAAAAATTAAAAATTAGTAAAAATTGTGTGAAAAGTTAAAAACTTACCCATTCATGAATATTTTTGCGAATAAGATTCGTTGAATGTGGTCATAAACTTTAATATTACGTAAAAATCCCAATTAGCACTTATCGAGGATTCTTTTGGGACCCATAAAAGGGTGTTAAAACTTTATAATATTAAAAAGTATGTCCGATTTTTTTCCATGAAGTATTCTGAATATAGGATCACGTAATATAAGTTACGCTAATACCATACATGCCTTTTTCCCATATATGGAATCAATGAAAAATTTCGTGGCCTTAGGGGCACGGGTTGATAATAACGGATTTCGCTCAGATTTGGAGATCATTATCTTGGGAAATCGAACTAAACTATAGATAGTGACAAAAAAAAAAAATATTATTTAGAAAAATAAGCGGCACTTTAATTTCAGCAATTATCGTTAACAGAAATCTTTATGCAGAAAGCGCAGCCTTTAATATATTTACAATTAGAGATCTTATGAAATCTTATTTAAGTTAGCAAAATTATCTGTAATTTACTATTGGGAAATATATATAAATATTTTCAATCCTAAAATTAAGATTCCTTACTGCATGATATTATAATCTGGAAATAAGAGTCTTAACTTTCACCTCATATTTATATCTATTTAAATAAATCCCATGTAAGGGAGTATAGAAGTTAAAGTTACAGCACTGTCAATCTTACTTGATTGCCGCATGTATATAACTTTAAGTTTTTATCCGTTAAGTACATTCGACAGTGACGTCGTGATGCGAATTATCCTTATAACAGTATACACAAGTGTCGGATGATAATCCACTTGTAGAATTTAGTAAATATAGAAATACAGGAAAGCAATCACTTTTTAAATATTGAGTTTCCAATGATAAGCGAAGAAACATGTCTTTTAATCAAGGATGCAAAAAAAATCCACTTGTATCTAGAAATATCTGCTTTGCATTAATGAATTGGAATTAAATATGAATATCGTTTTTTTCGTATTAGCATGGAAATCTGAACTGTTCAGTGTTCACCCTTGAAGAGTAAAAACTTATTTAAGTGATAACTACTGGATAAATATAGAAATTTATTATTAATCTATTTAATTATAAGCCAGGTCCTAATACGACGTGTAGTTTGACATATTCAATTCGATTTTAATATTTAAAAAATACTTCTATCTTTTTAAGACTGAATATATCGAAAAAATTCGAAAATTAAAGAATAAATTTCAAAGGGTAGCAGTAAAGAGGATGACTAAAATTTTGTTCGAAAATAAGTTTATTATATAAAAATTGATTTGAAAACGAAATAAAAATTGCATTGAAAGAATTTGGTCTAAGTATAATTTTTTGATGCAATAATTTAAAATAAAATAAAATAAAATTTTAACATAGTATTCACTTTTTTCAAACTTTTAGAAAAAAAATTAAATATTTTTTTGGGAGAAATTTTTTATTTTTGCAGCTAATGAAACATGGGATTTTTCATCGCTATCCAAATCCGATTTTAAAAAATCGTCACATTTTGATCTCATAATTCTCGGTCAAAATTTGCCTACCTTTGATATTATAACTTCTACATCCATTTCTACGAACCTGGATAACTTTGATCAAATCAAACTAGTCTAGGGGCTAGTCTACTCCCGAGCTAATGTATTATCGAATGAAGGCAAAAAAAGTTTAGTCTAGGGGCCAGGGGGGGTTTCGTGGCCGATGGAGGTCCCATGGAACACCAAAGCTTTCTAGACGTATTTTGACCTCCTGAATCCGAATTTGCAAGGTGTTTACTCGTGCGCAGCGATTTTCAAACGTTATTAACAAATTAATTGTTTAAACTGCCACAAATATTTTGGAATGGATTTTGAACATGCGAGTGGCATATCAAATGATTCCTTATTTATCATAGAATACGTGGCTTTTTTCAAATTAAAAAAATTTTGAATAGAACCAATGATATTGCAAAAAAAGCAAACAGAAAACTTGTAGACGTTATATTTTATTGTTTATTTGCGACCGCGCTAGCCTAGCCAGCCTGCGGCGACTTACCAAGCGCGCGCAACCATGATTTTTTCATTGAACTGACCATATCTCTGGTTTAAATTAAGACTTTTTTAAATTTGGAAAAGCACTGCATTCGCTATTAAATTACAGAATTGATTGATTTGCTTCCAGTGATCGTCACCTGCATAGTAAAAAAGGTGACGTCGTTTAAACAATTGATTTCCGCAAATCCACTCGTTTTTTATCAGTTAATTAACGATTTCTTTATTTCTAATCGGTATTTTTAAAATTTTCAAAAACTGTAGTATTCTCGATAAAGTGGGGAATGCGCCGGCATGACGCCGGTATCCGTGGTTTAATTAGGAAAAAAAGTAACAGCCTGATAAACAATAAAATATAACGTCTACAATTTTTTTTGTTTTTTTGCAATATCATTAGTTCTATTCAAGATTTTTTCCATTTGAAAAAGCCACGTATTATTTGATAAATAAGGAATCATTTGATATGACACTCGCATGCTCAAAATACATTGCAAAATATTTGTGGTAGTTTAAACAATTAATTTGTTAATAACTTTTGAAAATCGCCGCGCACGAGTAAACACCTTGCAAATTCGGATTCAGGAGGTAAAAATACGTCTAGAAAGCGTTGGTGTTCCATGGAACCTCCATCGGCCACGAAACCCCCCCTGACCCCTAGACTAAACTTTTTTTGCCTCAATTCGATAATACATTAGCTCGGGAGTAGACTTTTGTTTCATCTTTAAATCAGAATGTTTTTCACTCTTTTGAGGACCTCCATTTTGTTGGTTATCTATAGTGCCGAATAAATCCATTTTTATTTTATTAATAACATTAGAGGACCGTATTACATTTAAACGTTTTTTGTTGTTGTATTTCATGAATTAACGGCCTGGCTGATTATAATATCCCCTTTAAAATTTTATTTTGATGTATAGATTTCAAGCTGCAATATATCATTAATTATTTAGAAATTTACTCGAACGGACTTACCAAGTTTTGTTCGCTTACTCCTGAAATACCAATAAAAGTTTTTTGTCAACAAGACATTTTTTGGGTGTAATAAAATATTTGTATGCAGATCTAAATTGAAGCTAACGAGTGTAATAATTAACATTTTTCAGTTTTTTTCTATCAAATTTGCAGCAGAGAAAGTATACACTTCACATCATTCCTGCGAAGTAGTTAAAAGCAAGATGAACTTTTGTACAACGATATCGTGCAAGAATAAAAAGAAATTAGATATTGAAATTGAGACTGGCATTACTCGGACAATAATTTCCAGAAAGAGAATAATCTTAGAATCTCACATCAAAGTAGTGGAGCTGATTCATTACTCCGGCTAAGCCCAAATAACTGCTGCAAGACACAAGACGATCTTGCTTAAGCCATTATTTTGTCTGTTTTCTGTTTTATTTACAATAATAATTTTGTAACGACCAGTATAATTTTCGTAATTTTCGAATACTCGCACATTTCAATGGTGATACGTTTTATAGGTAAATAATGGGTCTAAAGTTAGTTGAGCCTTATTTTAGATTGAGAGTTTACACGGAGAAAAATATATATTAAGACTAAATATCTGGATTTCTAAGTATAGGGCAATGATTAGATATGAAGGTGTAATATCTTGATATTAAAATATAATATCCAGTTACTAAATTTTAATATTTCAAAACTTTTATATTTGGACTTTTCAATACCCGGATATGGAATGTTCAAATCAAAATATAACAGATTAATATCTAGATTGTTGTCTTAAAAGTTAAAAATTCACTCACATCTGTTTTTAATTAAATCTCTATCAAGGCTGAAGTTCTTAACATATATGAAAAATGCTAGTAAGAAAAAACTAATTTTTCTTTGAACCCCTGAAAAAATAGTAGCATATATCAACCGAAAAGTTACCTAAAAGAATGGCAACTCCTTAGCAAATGCAAACTTCACACTCTTTCCCCTAGTCCCCATTTTTACATTATTTCTTACGGAATTCCTTTTTTTCCCCTTATTTTTGTCTTTTTCTCTTTTTTTCTGAAATGAAAAATAAATTAGTAGAGAACACAGTACGGGAAAGTCATCTTCATTGGTCGAAAATTCAATTGTTTTGTTGACAATTCATTTTTTTACACTATAAATTCATCAGAACACATCTTTTTTATCTCAAAGCTCATTATTCTTAATTGAATGTTTGCTATTACATTTTTAGTTGAAAATTTAACTATTCTGTTGTAAATGCAATTATTCATTTAAAAGGTCTTCTTATTTGGTTGAAAATTCAACAAATGGGTTGAAAAATCAACTATTTGGTTGAAAATGAACTTTTTCTTAAAAAGTTATATTTAGGTCGTTATTTCTCAAGTGACCCACTCAAAAAGTCAAAGTTGTCCGATCTAAGTTAAACTTAGGCAAAGTATTGTGCTGTTAGATAGTAGTTTATAGGGGAAAAAGTTTGTCTTTCGGATAATTATTGACCGAGGGGGAGGGGGTTAAAATTTTGGGATTCTCGTGGATATCGTCTATTTCGGCGATTTTTAACTCTTCTAATAGCGATGACAAAAATTTGGTATCGTATAGTTTCTATAGGATTATTTACGTCCTTTGACCTTCAAAAAATAAGTTCGAAAATAAATTTACCTTTTTTTGGATGTGAGACTATGTATATTAGAAAGTGGGATTCAAATTTTTTATTTAAAAAAAAAGCGTTGAGTACTCCGGTACGCTCATGACGCTGGCTCCCAAGCCCCGCCCGTACCACAACGTGGTACATCTTATTTGTATGGCTTTTACGAAAAATAATAACACTAAATGCTCGTGTCAATGGGCTTTCGTCACATGAAATTTGTTGATAAATAAAAAATATTTTAATCAGACGCACGCTTAAAAAATCAACGTATATGTATTTTCGGAAGTCACTTTTTTTACATTTGTTTCTCGTATTATTATAATACGAAACAAATAAAGACTGCCGTCATTATAAATATGAGTTTTAAATTTTATCCGCTAGATGGCAAATCTGTAAAAAAGTTATATGAATCTTTTACTTATGTTGTCGAAAGTTGAGTAATAGCCACGGCACAAAAATATCGCCATGTATTCGGCTTTTATTTTAGCTTGAATTTCCCAACTTATGAAATTAAAAAATGAATTGTAGGATAAAATATCATTAAAAAAACATTTTTCGAACTTCAGCTACCATACCCGCCCTATCCTAAATACACACCGTATTTCTGAAGGATTAAGGTCGCAATTTCCTGCACTATTTGAAGAACTGAAAATTTGTACCTTATGTAGGAAAAAACTCAGTTAACTAAAAGATATACCAGCATCAAATTTAGATAACATCGATCAGCCTCACATCTTCTGAAAACTCCAGATGAATGTTATGCTGTGCATTGGAAAATATCATAGAAGGCCATAAATCAGCATTAAAAAATATTCGAGCTTCTATTTTACTTAATCCATACAATCTGTTCTTGGAACCGACCTCTTATTCAATAACTTGATTTTTCAAAATTCAAACAAAAATTTCAAAATTTATCAGTGAAATTAATGCAGAAATTTAAATAATGGTAGTCTTAGCCCTGTAAAATGCAGAAAACAGTAAAATATACTAGCATGTATTATTTCTTTTCGTAAAAAAAATATCATGAAGGCACCACGATGCGCCGCGAGGCTCGAACGTCAACGTCATGAGCGTACCGGAGTACTCAACGCTTATTTTCATGAACTAAAACTTTAAATCTCCCTTTCCAATTTACATAGCCTTATAGGAAAAAATCTACGCTTTCTTTCAAGAGCAAACAATAGCAAAAAAAACTGCCTTACTGCCAAAAAAAGTAAAATTTATTTTTGACCTTCATTTCTGAAGGTCAAATATTTTTTTTTTTTTAAATGCGTAGAACTAATCGAAAGGGCGTGAAACCCCCTATCGAAACTGTACTAAACAAAATTTTCGTCTTCGCTATTAGAAGAGTTAAAAATCGCCGAAGTAGACGATATCCACGAAAATCCCAAATTTTTAACCTCCTCCCCCTCGATCAAAAATTATCCGAAAGACAAACTTTTCCCCTATAAACTATTATCTAACAGCACAACACTTTGCCTAAGATTAACTTAGATCGGCCAACTTTGAGTTTTCGAGTGCGTTACTTGAGGAATAGCGCCCCGCTCTTGGGTTGAAAATTCAACTGTATTGTAGAAAATTCCTATTGTTGGCTTAAAAGTTCAACAATTTTGTTGATTTTTTTTAATATTTAACTGAAAAATCTTGCTTAGTGGAAAATTAAATTCTTTTGTTGAAAATTTGCCTTTTTGATTTGAATATTCATTTATCTAGGTTGATAACTCACTATTTGGTTGAAAGTTCATATGTCTTAGTTGGAAATGAATTTTTTTCAAATTCATATTTTCAGGTTTAGAAGTAAAAATTATTGGAAAACTTTCGATTTTTAGCTTGAAAACTCAATTATTTTGTTGAAAATTAATCTTTTTTATTGAAAATTAAAATATTTATTTGAAAATGTAATATATTTTTTATTGAAATTTTAAGGAATATGGTACAAAAACTAGCATCACTGAAAGGTATTTATTCTCGTATTATTCCCTTATTTTCATGAAAATCAACCTGTTTTTTCTGTTTTAAGAGCATTTAGGGCTGTGGAGTCGGCGCTTGTAACATCCTTTCCCATACTCTTTATACTATGAGTTTTTACAAACATTACGCAAAACTACGTTAAAATGTTAATATTGATAATAGTAAAATGTGATGCCCGAAGATCCCACATAAAATATTTTTATTTTTATTGCTGATAATATTAGTATTTGAGGCCAAAAAGTTCCCAAAAAAGTTTCGCTCCCTATTATCAACGAAAAATGTCATCTTTTGAAGGTAGGGTAATTTTTTCAATTTTTTGAAAGCTGTAATAATTGAAATAGCATAGGTTCCACATCATATATGTAAGGGGACTAAAACACTTGTAGATTTTAGTATTTCTGTATGATCGCAAATTGCAAGTAAATTCTTTGATACACAAGGTTTTACTTACAAAGATACATAATTTTTAAGCAGAAAGTGCGTAGTATATACTAATTAAAGGCCCAAAAATAGGAGAAAGATTTCAAGTATACAGCATATACTGTCTGACAGTTGCCAGTTGTGAGTTCTTCCATTCAACTGAAGAGGGTCAAATCAAAGGGATGATTCAAATAATCATCATCGTTCCAAGTAACAAACTTGTTATCGCAAAGTGACTCCTTTTGTTGCGCATTATACACACGTCTGAGATTTTTTTTTGCTGACTCTCTCTCTCTCTCTCTCTCTCTCTCTCTCTCTCTCTCTCATCGGAAGATACAAGTCAAACGAGGCTCGTTTGGTTCTGCGAAACGTCGCGAGCTGGGACGATTCGTTTGAAGATGGCGACTGGGTAACATGTGAGGGTCCGTCGAGGGGCCAGGGTATATACGGCGAAAGATCGGATAATTTCTGCGACCGGACGCCAAGCCCTTTAAAGTCGTGTCTTGAGGTCGAGGAGAGCGAAAGAAGCAAGCTTCTACCACGAAAAGGTATTCGCGCAATGTCGCGTTGCAAGGAGAAATTCCCCGGGTAAAAATGCACTGATTGCGAGCCGAGTTCCACCGGTCGGATGTACCAACACCCATTTAACAGTTTACACTTCCTGGCTACTATTAAAAACACCCTGGGCTCGTAAAAGACCTTCTCTACGAATTCTAGTGCTTCATCCTTTGCAAATTTCATATCAAAACTTCAATCTCATACTTGCCATGTTAACTCATTCAGAATCAACAATCGGAGGATTGATGTGATTTCACTCACCACTCTTTTCTTCCTTGAAGTAACTTTTTCACTTCCCAATACTTAATGTATTGTAGACTACTTTAGAACGTTAATGTCCAAAATCAGATCCTTAAATAACAACACTTTTTATATCACCCCTCTCTCGCCTTTCTCCTACCCTCTCAGTCTTCTGCCCTTTTCCCATCGACGTCGCACAGTGGGTTGTAATCCAAAAACGAGGTTCAAAATAACTTGCAGCTGGTAATTCTTAACCGATTTTGGATTTTTGTTTGAGAAAAATTCAGCATTAAATGTTAAAGAAATTTATGATGTCTGATTTTTTGTTTTGTTTAAAGTTTTATGTTAATGCAAAGAGTGAAGAAAAAGTCGATTTTTTCGTTTTGTTTTGTTTATCTTCGGGACTTTGTTTTCCTATGGTCAGCATTGCCAGACTTTATGCACGGGGTAGTTTAAAGCAAAAAAATTATGACATTGTGAAGTTAATTGTTATAAGCAAATTATTTCAACAAATAATCTAAACTGTGGATTCTTCGTTTGCAAAGTAAATTATTGCGTTGAAATTACTTGCTTTGATTGAAAAAATAATACTTGATCATAAAAATTTGTCATCCGATATTGTATAAATTTTACAAACAAATTATATAAACAAATACCTAGTGTGATCATTTAAAGGCAGAAAAAAATAGTTTTTTCTCTTAATTTTTCTCATTTTATATCGCCAGTCATTTTTAATAATGAAAAATTATCATCCGATATTTTTTATTAATTTTGTTAACAAATTATTCAAAAAAATTTACAACTTGAGCATTTAAAGGTCGAAAAAATTCTTTTTTCTCATAATTTTCCTCCAATGATCTCACCAATCATGTTTACTCGTGATATTTTTTTTGGTTTATTTTATAAACAAATTGTTTCTTTAATACATGTAAGACAAAATAACACTGTTTTAATACATGCAAAACAAGAGAAAACGTTTTGTCTTTTGTTTCGCACGCATCCCCTGCCTAACTTCAGGTCATCCGCCTTGTATGTAAATATAATATTTGCCAACAGTTGGATGATGGATGAATGTTTTCTGCATTTAAACATGCGCACTAGGTATTTGTTTATATCATTTGTTTACAAAATGATTTAAAAATATTGGATGATAATTTTCCATCATTTAACGTCACTGGCGATACAAAGGAGGAAAATTAGGTAAAAAAAATATTTCTTTCTGCCTTTCAATATCCACACTTGGTCACTAGGTATTAATTTTAGGCATTTGTTTATATAATTTGTATATCAAAAATATCGGATGACAAATTGGTATGATCGAGTATATTTTTTTCATAAAAGCAATTAATTTTAAAGCAAAAATTTACCTTGCAAACAAAGAATCCATAGTGTAGATTATTTGTTAAGTTAAATTGTTCATAAGAATTAACTTAATAATGTCATAATTTTTTAACGACCACCGTGCATAAAGCCTGACAATAGTGATCATATCATAAAAGTTGTAACAACAAAAATTTATTCAAAAATTAGGCCACATAAATCTCTTCAAAATTGAATGCTAAATAAAAAAAATAAAAAATCGGTTAAAAATTTGCCAGCTACAAGTTATTTTGAAACCTCGTTTTTTAATTTCATCCCACTGTGCGTCGCGTCCTTCCGATCTCTTACCATTTCCCATATCATGTATGCCCCCCCCCCCAACGGTGATTAACCGTCTCACGCTTTCCTTCACCACCCCATTCAATCCCTTCGCCACATCCCCTATACTATTTTTCTCCTTAAACGCTGAGCCCAACCCCCTTCCCCGTCCCTAAACTCCTGTCACTCATAACCTATTCTTCCCCACCCCCTATATCCATATTACCATATAATCTATTTCGCCAACGTCAGTACCTCATTACCACATACTAAACCAATCCGCTCCACATACATCCTCATTGATCTTTTTCTTGTCAAACACTAAGCCCTAAATTTATTTTGTTTGGTGATAAAATACTGCCATCAATTTTTTTTAATTCGTTTGGAGGTTCCGCTAGGTTATTTTATGTCAGGAAATGAATTTTTAGTTTCCGATATAAAAAATAAAAAATGAAAGGCTATTAACTTCTTTCACCTAAAATAAGTAATAAATTTTATGAAAGAAAAAAAAACTTGAAGATATTATCGGACTTAGAATACGAAAATTTGTAATTTCAGTACAATAAATGTTTTGCAATAGTCGCTAAATATTTTTTTCCTAAATAACATCCAACGAATTTCTTCTACAATATAAAGAGAATATTTTCAATAATGAATAATTTGAAAATGTGGCTATAGAACTTCAAAAATTACTTCCAGTTATAAATTACCTAAAAAAGGTGCAAGCTAGTTAATTATTGTTGAGTTTGGTGCTATTCTGTATTTACACAAGTTTCGATAAATTTTGCTTATAGGCTTCATCACATTTGTAATTGCTCAAAATAAAGCTTCATATCAGTTAAAATCGGAATTGTGTTTTATGCAATAAACTAATTTTAACCAGGTTTAATATTTGCGTAACGCTCAAGGTACCCTCCACCCCTTCTAAAGGCGTTACTTCTTTTTCGAACGGTTTTGTTTTTAACGGTTTTTTTTGTTTAAGTTCTTTCCAGCGGTAGTAATAATGACAGAAGCGTGATTTCGTGAGAAAATTATATAAATTTACACCGCATATATTAATTAAAACAAGGATACCTAAAAAAAAGAATACTACAGTTTAATATCTGTTTATAGACCTTTCAATACAATATTTTTCATTTTTTTCCCTTGCAGAAATTTTTGTGTTGTGGCCGGTCGGACGCCCATCGAGTAAAATGTGGCCCCGATAGGGTAATTCTTTCTAACGCTAGACCGTAAATGAAACGCCCTACCCGACAGTCTGTAAAATAATATTTTTTCAACTTTGTATTTTACAAAATTTCAATTTTTCAGTAATCTGCATTATATATCATTATATATTATATCTTATTTTTAATATTCTACATTAAATTATCTGCTTGTATTGCTAGAATTTATCGTTGTGATTTTTTATTTCGAAGAAAATTATTATGCTTTAAAAAACGATGTTCAAATTTAGAGCTATTACACACACACAAATGAAATTTTATTATAAATATTTTCGAGTCTTCTTAATATTCTTTTGGAATAATTTTTGTTTCACTAATATACACAGGGCACGTGTAATGGGATCTAAAAAGTGCGGTTATGTTCAAGAAAATATAAAAAGCATTTAATCTGTGATGTACTTATCCGGAAATTCATACATTTTGTATGAGGCAATCTCTATTTTCATAATATCAGAAACAAGATATAAAATTCTAAAAACCTGTGAAACATTTTCTTTATTCACATAAATAGTAAATGCGCGCAAAATGACGATGCTCTCTCAAATACGTTGCTGGAAATCTTCAGAAGCTAAAAATGAATTTGGATGTTGATTCTAGAGAATCAAAACTTACCTTTGCCTTCACTGCTGATACAAGAAATCTGACTAACTATTCTATGATTCCAAAACCCCAATGTACTTTTTGTTTTTGGCATTTTAAGTTCGATGTAAGCAAAACAATATCACGACGATAACAGAAAATTTGAGATAATCTTATCTTACCTAATCAGACCTGACGTGGTTTTGACGAGAGCCACACCATCTGCCCCCTTGCGGCCATATGCAGAAAATCCGATCTGGCCCAGGTCGGAACTCGGCAATTAGTTGGGCAATTTCTGCACGGGTTACGCTTTTCATGAAAATTATCATATTTAAAATGGCTGAATGTGAATTTAAAATAATTTTTCAAGTATTTTCGAATTTGTTTCTATTGTTAAAAATAGTTTGATCTTCAGTTGGGACCTTTTGAGCCATACTTTTCACTTTAGTACATAGCATTTAAGGAGTCAGCCTTTTTAACTTCCTGATATTTCCCCATGATATAGAATCGATAAAAAGGTATTTGCAGTTTTCGCACTTTCTTATTCTGTAAAGGTTTCTTGACTTTATTAGATCAAGTTGTTTGAAAGTCAGTTTCTTTAACTGCTTAGATAACATGCATAGAAGTCGAAAATATAAGGATTTTTTTAAACAACTATCCAGTGATGTACCACCAATGACAGTTTTGTCTTTGAGCAATTTCAGAGGGTCAGTCTCAGTTTTTGAATGCAATGTCGCTCATGCTGGAGTTATATATTTGATTCGATTTTCGTTATAGTTGGCTCATATACTGACTTCTTATAAACAGTATTTTCTTAAATTGCGTAACACTGAGTTCGATGATGAAAAAAAATGTAGAGTTAAAGAAAGCATCCGCATCCAATTAAGTTGCATTACACTTTTCTTAACCGTCGGTTTTTCGATGCAAATATTTACATATTTCAAATTAGCATTAGCATTTCGCCTTTACTTAACTCGTAGTGTAAATTTCAATATGACACTCGCAGTTTCGACATAACATTACCATGTATGCACGATAAAAAGTAAAAGCTGAACAAGAGAAAAGGATCCCGACACATTAAAACGCTGTCATAAATCCAAAGAAATTCAAACACTTTTTTTTTATTTTCTGTCATGACTCGAGCGGATTGGCTTCCGAACTGCAACGAGTATTATATATAGCTTCATATGTGACCTGCAGGGCTGTAACCTTTTTGAGCGGGATAACCGAAGGGGTTTTGAGGCCAGTGTGCTCGTAAAAGTACATATTCGAATGTACCCATTGTTCTTAAAAAAGAATCGAAAATGAATGTTCCAGGGAGAGGTTATTAAAGAATATCTAAAATGCCCAAAATGCTCTCAAAACTGGAGAAATAGGGAGTCGAATTCTCAATTCACAGATGAATTTTTACGAAGGAGTTGAGTTTTCAAGGTAAAAGTTGAATGGGTTGGAAAATAGTTGACTTTTTAATACAGTAATTTAATTTCTAACCAAATGGTTGAATTTTCAAATAAAAAATATTTATCTTTAACAACAAAAAAGTTTCATTTTTAACCTAACAGTTTACTTTCCAAGTCAAAAAAACGATAAGAAAAATGTATATATAATTTTCAACCAAGAAAGATGATTTTTGAAGCAAATAGTCAAATGTTAAAAACAAATTAATTTTTAACCAATTAGTAGCATTCACAAGCAAATAGTTAAACCTTCAACAAAAAGAGACAAATTTGTAAAAAAATAGATTATTTTTGAACCAAATAAGTGAATGTTTTAGAAGACGAATTAATTTTCAATAAAAAAGGTAATTTTTAACCAAGAAAAGATGAATTTGTAACTAAAAAGGGTTACTTTTCTATCATTATATAGATGATTATTCAATACGAAAGGACCAAGTTTTTACTTAAAGAGACGAATGTTCCACAAAACAGTAGATTTTTGGCCAGAAAAATATAATTTTCATTCAATAAAGATAAAATATTAACAAAAAGTTAAAATTGAATATAATTAACCAGCAAACAGTTGCAGTGGCAAAAAAATAGTTGAACTTCTAATAAAAAGAGACGAATTTTTAACAAAATACAAGCTACATTTTCAACCAAAGAGTTGAACTTTCAAGCCGAAGGAAAAAAGGAATTATTTTAAAAAAAGAGGGGAAATAGCGAAATAGGGAAAAGAGTGCGCAGTCCGTAACTAAAACGTAATATATTGGTTTTTCTTACTCGGTAAATATTTTTTCACTTTAATTGTGTGCTGCCATTGATGTTAAAACTAACCATTATTTATTTAATTATACGGTTTTTGTTGAAAATGAAGCAAAATTCCCTTTCATTTCTCAGTTTCTCGGTGTTGTTGCCAACCTGAGTAAAGGAATTAATTTCTATACACAATAAAATAATCCGTGCAACCCTCTGTTAGAAGGATCTCAAATCGCCTAATGATAAACAGTAAATTAAATTTCTTTCATCTGCAAATTTGCACATCAGCTTAAACACTCAAGAAGCACTCAGACCACCCATGAAACCTCGCAAATGGCGAACCCAAAAAAGAAACGAAGCATGCATAAGCATGTCCATAGGCAAATTGCAGAACACACCTCAAATCAAAGATTAGGTCAAAGGAAATAAGAATCCCAGCTAGTTAGACATCAATGATAGATGGATGATTCGATTATGGTTTGGGCCAGCTGGCCGGGTGACTGGAGGGTGGGTGTGGGTTAGGGGGGGGGGCTAGAGTAATGGGCCACTGGCCAGTCATCTTTAGGTCAGTATACTATGTGTATGCAACATCTGTGGCAGGCGCTTTAGTACGATGGAATGTCGTTTCTTCGATTGGATATAGATTATAGGTATATAGCCGCGGGTAATATGGCGGCCGCCGGTTGGTCGGTCGGTCGGTCGGTCGGTTCGATTGGGACTCGGGAGTGAGCAGGCAGAGTGAAAGATCTCGAAATGGAAGGCGATCAAGGGGGAACCGGGAATAGGACCTTGAGAGCGGTCAGCCACTGGAGCTTGGAGCTGCTTGGCTCGCAAAGTTGTAAGCTGAGACTCGTGCTCAGGCCGCAGTCCCGCCAGTGCCGCCATATTATTGTGACTGACGCACTTTAAAACCTGCAGCAGAAAAGTAGAAAGAGCTAAACGGTCAAACACTCCGGAAGACGTAAATATGGAATTTAAAGAGACAGATCTTAGAATCAGAACTTCGGCTTAAAAAAGAAATAAGGCATGACTTCCTTATCCTTAGCCGAAAGAGAAGAAAGGAAGATAGTATAACAAAACCGCTAGGAGGCAGAATGGATGTATTTTCTTTTTTTATTGTGCAGAGGTATCGAATAAATTCGCTTCCTTGTCGGGGAAGGGATTTATCAAGGATGAAGAAAGAACAAACAAAGATTTTGGAGATTCATGTACCTTCATTGATTAGAGTAGATTTAGGTCAGCCGAAGGATGGAATATTTTTTATTCTTTTAGGGCTATTATATAATTTATTATGATCAAATTTCATCACATTAAAAATAAAAATTCTTTAGAAATTATCATACAATATTTATAATAGGAAAAATTAATTTAATACGCTCTGTGATCATTATTATTAATTATCATTAACTAGTTTTAACAAATTACAGTAGTAATTACGGGTCGCACCAAAAACTAGGTTGGTAAAAGAAGAGGGACAGTCGAAGTAACGGTACGAACTTAGACAATGTTTAGTACATTTCCTTATGAATGTTAACAAAGTTGGAGAATTTTACGAAAGATGATCTTGAAACTCACTAAATCTGAATTAGTTCCAATTGTACTAATTCAATCAGTACAATCAATTTTGACTGAAAAATTAGTTACTTTCAAGGTTTTGACTGATGAATTAGACAAAAAAATTACTAATTTTTATTAGTCATTTCCGAGGACTACCAACTCATTAGTGAATTTCTAAACAGAGCCACTGCCCGTGTAGAAATATCCCCATTTGGCCCTATCACAAGTCGGGCAATAATCAGGGGCTAGTCGGGTTATTAATTTTGACAAAGTACCCAGTCGGGGACTAGTCGGGAACTAGTTGGGCTTTTTTTTGTAAAAATTTCAGTCGGAGCCTGATCGGTGGTTGGTCAGGGACTGGTCGATTTTTTTTGTTCACTATTTTCCGTGCAAGTAATCTTCCAGCACTGGTCGGGAGCTAGTAGGTCTCTGGTCGGGTTATTCTTATGTTTGAGTTTTCGACAAGGTGTTAGAAAATGAGGTAATATCTAAAAAAGGGTAATTATTTTTTTGTTCTGAAACACTAAGAATATATTTAATAATAGGTACTTTTTTAATTTTTCGGTTTTCAGAACAGCCTAATCTTAGAATTTTTTCGTTTTCATAAGAAAAAGTTTGTAAGTCCAAAGACGACTTACGTAATTAAAATTAACTTTTTTTCAAAGAAAATTCGACGAAGAAAAAAATATGTTAAGAACAAATTACAATTCGATTACAACATTTGTTACGGAATGTATTTTTAGCTTTTCCTGGTAATGTAGAAAAGGTTAACGAAATAATAAATAAGCAGTAATCCTGAAATTGAGATATAAAAAGGGTTCTATTTACAAATTAAATACACAAATTTGTAGCAAAATTATTGGTTTCAATAATCTGTTCAATTCATTAATAATTAGGTCACGCACTTTCACAATATAAATATTCAAATTTTCCGCTCATTT
>JAAAKG020143303.1:0-11394 GCA_010014905.2 Druon quercuslanigerum
CATTCACAAAGGTAGCAAGGATACTTGGTGTACCCACCTTGCATTCCGAACAAAATTGTTAGTACTTTCAAGTCGCTATTTGCCATTTATATGCAGAGTAATTGATGCGGCGAAGTTTTTTTTTCAAATTCTTATACGTTTTCTTCATATCATTGTCGTATGCTAATGTCCCCATTCACTTGATACGTGATCGCAGTCCAAGAGGTCGAATAGTTCAGATACATCTGAACAGTGAACAAGTTTCTTATTCTGTTTATCAGTTTTGAAAATTTCTCTGAAGAAATTCGATTATCTTCACGGGACAGCTTGATCTTAAAGTCATCTTCCACCGAATTCAATTGCTTTAATCGAGAAGCGAGCACCTCAGACTGTCTCCGAGATACACATAAATCACGTTTAAGATCCTGAAAGTCCACATTTGATACTGCATGTCGCTCTCTTGAAGTTAATGCAGACGAAAGGTACTCTTTATTATCAACAGCTTCATGATCGTCAGCTTGGCCATGATCATCGAGTTGGACATTATTCAATTCTTAAACTGTAGTTGAGTCAACCATATTGTTCATGACTACGGGTTTCGTTACAGCCACAACATCGGCATATTTTATGCGTTGTCGCGTTTTATAATGATGACCCCTTACATCTTTTTTACAAAAATAGAAGTCGTTCAGTTCGTGGTAAGGCTGATGATGCCATATCATCGGAGCAGGTAAAGAAATTTGAATTTTATGACAACTTTTCAACTTCCATGACTTTAACTTTAATGAGCACTTGACACACGCGAATTCTGGTTCATACCAGCGTTTAGAGGGAGTATATTAAAGTTTAAACAAATCGTTGTAGCCATCAATCACAGCTTTATTATTTTTAACTGCAAACGATGTTGCTTATCAACAAACAAACCACATATAAAGCATTAAAACAAAAGAAAGTACAATAAGTTGACATTGTGACTGTACCCTGTGTGACATAATGATAATTTTTCATTGGAAATATATTTGTAAGGAAATGAAAGCCTCCTTTTACAATATAATAAGCATGAGTGGGCAATTGTCGACTAACTAAAGCATTGAGAAACACTAAAAGTACACTATAATGTAATTTTACAATTTACAAACAAATTGACTGTTATTGTTAAGCTTGGCTGTTTATCCGGATTATTCGAAAATTTCGTGAGATTAAGTTATTTGAACCTACTGGAACATCTTTTATTTCGTCCTTGGTCAGTTGGGAAACCGTGCCACTTCCCATGGTTATTTTCGCCCGTTTTCTGTGACAGTTATTTAGTATATAAATTCCAGTCAGAACATTAGTACTCTCCAATATTGCGAAAACGTCACCATCGAATGTTGATAAAACAATTTGTTCTTGGGTTGGCATAAGCTCATATATTTGAGTGTAACTTTGCTTCACTTTCATTGTTGTATTGGCTGGGAAAGTGTACCTTCGAAATACAAACGTCCGGTGACCATTCTTGCGAGGAGTAAGCCGAAGAAATTCAAGATCTTTAAGTCCATATCCATATTGGTTAGTAGAAGGAAGTCTGGTAGGAGGAACCGAGAATCTTGCAGCTTTTGAAGAAGCAATGCCGGCTGAAGAATAGGATCTGGAAGAAGGCAGTTGGGTAGGATGATGACTAGCAGAAGGAGACCTGGACCTGGACCTCGTAGGATAAGAAGACCTGACCGGAGAATGACTATGGTCAATAAGTTCTCTTTCAGGTAAGTGCTCGAAACTTGACTCTGCAACAAGAAACAATGCATTACATTTTCTCAAAGTCTGTGAGGCAAGCAGTGATGAAACGTATCTAATTTCTTTCATCCAGTAACATGTTAAAACTGTTTTTTTCATTTTCACTATCCCTTGGTGGCGGCACTTTTCTAAAACTTTTTAGCCTAGCAGGAATATTATTGTACTCGAAATGAGTCAGATTGATCGACGAAGCTTTCGGAAATATATTGCTTTTAACAAGGAGAAAGAATACAAATCTTTACAACTGGCTTCTTGCAGTTGCAAAGAAACTCATCCTGCTACTTCAGCAATGCTAAAACCAAGATTTGACAATGCAGCAACGATTTCGTGCATCTTGCAGTATCATGCTATCTGCCAAAAAAATAAAATAAAAGCCAACGAAATTAACAAAAATCTGTCAAAATTCATTTAAGGTAATAAATAAATATTTCTATAAACAACATATATTAATTGGTCGCTGAATTTATATCTAATGTTAGATTCTCAAAATATAAAATTAGGTATCCAATATGGCGGACATCCATTACTAAAAATATAACTTTAATAAATTTGATGATCCTTAGGTTTTTAGAGTCGCAAATTACAAATTTGACTTTGGATTTTTGAAATTCAAAATGCCGGATTCAATCTGGCGTACCTGAATTATTAAAAGTTTGCGGAACTTGATAAAATTTTTGATACTCTGATGTTTAGGCTCAGTCAATCGAAATCTGGGGTAGGATTTTTAAAATTCAAAATGACGGGCTCAATATGACAGACCCAAATTAACAAAATGTTCAGAACTCTGCCATTTGTCTATACTGGCCTTACCGTAGCGCTTACTTTTAATCAGTTTTTATTATATACGTTAAGCTTAAATCGAACATTAGATTTCGATTTAGCGATCCCTAGAACCTAAGTATCATCAATTTCATCAACGCCCAAAGATTTTTAATATTTATGTCCGCCAAATCTAATTTTTAAAAATCTAACATCAGATTTGAAATTAGCAGCCCCAGAAACCCAACTACCATCAACTTTATGCAGAATATATTTCTTTTCTCAATTTCTTAAGGAAAAAAAAATTGAACCTAATTTTAGAATTTTCAACTCAAAAAGAGAAGTTTTTAATCCCAAAAAAACGAGTTAAGAAAAAAAATTAATTTTAAAATAAAAAGATAATTTTCAAAGAAATAATTGAATTTCAAACCAAAAATAATCACAAAAATAGAAAATTACAAAATAATATAAACAATTTTAAAAATAGAATATAAAATCAAAGAAATCCAATTCCGTATTCAAAATAGTGATTTTTCGTACTGGAAAATGTATGGAAAACGTTCTCTAGCAAACTACACTATTTCCAGCTTTATGAATTTTTTTACAAAATGGTCAGAATTAGAATCAGCATGATACAAAAAAAGTGAAGTGACAAAAAAAAACGTTTATTTTTCAAAGCCCGACAAGATTATGATGGAAATTTTTTTAATTTTGTCGAAAATTTTAAAAGTTAAATTTTGATCATATGCAAAATAATGAAAAATAAAAAATTGCATTTTGCAGCTAATCTATGCAAGGTACGAAAAAATGAACCAACTAAAATTGAGCGCCCTGAAAAAATCTACAAATTTGTCATTAATCACTTCTTGATAGGCTGCATTGTTCGATAGAAGGTGTTCTTTAAATCCCAAGGAGCTTTCACTAAAGAGAATTCAAAAACACCAAATGACAGTTGTCGATACTAGCTCCATGAATTTTAAAAGGCTTACGCACAAATGTGGAATATATTACCGAGCGCGAAGCGCGAGACAACTATATTATTGAACGCGCAGAGCGAGAACCAACAGTCGCGCGCTCTAAGCGCGCTGAAGCTTATGGATTTTCTTTTATTGTTGTAGGAACGCAATTTTCGGTAATATCTTTTTTTAAGATGAAATTTAAAACTTGTTTCAAAGGTCTTCACTGGTCAAAGATTCTGCTTTTTTTCTAAATCGCATCAATTTTTTCTTAGTTCAAAAAATTATTTTATACTCACGCGTCTGCTCTCTTTGCATTCGCAGGCCTCTTGAAGCCTCGAAGTATCCTGGCGGTGGTGGTGGTGTAGGGATAACTGTAAAATATAACATAGGCATTTTGTTTCAAGAATATCTTAACAAATGCAAAAAAATTTCTATTATTTCAAACTAAACTAGCTGTGAATTCGACCTCGATTGTTTTCGCTTTGTTTGTGATTTATAATGATATGCTTCCTCATAGAGGAAGCATTAGAGATTTTTTAAACAATAGAAAACTATAGTTTTCATTTTCATCAATTTAAAAATAGAAATTTACAAAAAATACAACATTAGAAAATAAGACAAACAATTTTTAAAATAGAATGACAAATTAGATGAAATCAAATTTTTTATTTGAAATGGTATTTTAAAATATTATGAATTCCGATAGCTTTCTTTCTCTTTAATCAAATATATCAATATTAAAGGTAAATAGATTCGTCTCGAACCAAGGATTTTTTGACATACTTGCATCAAATTTGAATTATGTATGCAAAAAATAAATAATTTACTTTTAAAATGGAAAAAAAAAATTCACCAGAGCGTGAACAGTAAAATTTTAAAAGTTAATTTTCAATAAGGAAAAACGAATTTTGACAAATTTAGTTTAATGTTTAACTGATCAATTTTCAACTGACATCGCGAACGTTTTAGTATAAAAATCAATTTTTTATAAGCTAATTAGAATGTCATTTAAGTAATTTTTAAACAAACAAAAAAATTTTCGGCCAAAATTTGTTTTAATTTTCAACAAAATGCATGGATTTTTAACTCACCCTGTGGTCTTGGTACAAATTTTTCATCGTGTTTAGTATATTCTGCAGGTGTTGGAAGCATAGAAGTATGGTGTTTGAAATCCCCTCCATGTAAATGTGACGGCGAATCTAAAGGATTAAGTAGGCTTTCTAATTCACGTGCAGTAAAAATCTCATTATTTTCAGGAGAAGATGGGATCGAGTCGTCTTCTCGTCTTCTTGATGATTCTGTAAAAAACTGCTGATATAAAAAAAGTTATCATATTTGATCCAAAAATTCTAGATGGTGATCGACGATCTACATTTGCCACGTATTAGAAAAATTATTATTATATTCCTTAAGAATCCATACGTAACTTTGTCCATTAGCGTTTTACCGCATAGATTGTGCAGAAATGTGACAAACTTTCATGTTGACAAACTCTACTTTTATTTCCCTTCATTGATTTACAGAGCAGTTTCTTGCTTTCTTTAAAGTCGTTTTGTATTTTCTTCGTTTCATCTGCTCTAATTTTAGTTTTACTTTTTTTAATTAATCGCTTGAGAATCCTACTTTTTGTGTTTTTGTGTTTATAATAATTTATACGTCTATTTCTTTCATCATCACTAAGACCTGTCATGTTCAAAGTTCTCCTGTACGCTTCTTTCTTTGCTTTTTGGGCAGCCTCAGTTTCATCATTCCACCTTGCATCACCACACATTTTTCCTACAACCGCTGTACCACACACTTCGATCAATTTCGTACAAGCGCCTCCCAAGTTACCTTACTTATGCTTTCGATTATCTTATTTTGAAAATCTATTTGCACTTTTTTTAACAACAATTTTTTCATTTCAGTTAGAAAACCAGTAATATAGAAACCATTCTGTAAATTTTAGTTTCGAAACAAAACTAAAATAAATAAAAAAATACATACTTTATTCCTTATCTCTTATTATTTGGACTAGTATATTAATAATTTAGTCTAAATAATAGGTCTAATAATTAGTCTGAAATCCCGATAATAACGGAAAATTTTTTAATAGCAGAAACTTCAAAAACATTATAAAGATATAGATACAGATATATTTTAATATTATTTTACCTACCAGTAGAATTAACGATAATAGCAAATGCTAGAACTAGAACAGAAAGAATCTTCATTTTTTTAACTGCACCACAAACACTTTCTTGCTTTATGTAATATATGCTCTTGTTCTTATCTTATCAATTATCAAAATTTCGAGCGTGTCCTTGCAAGACATTTATATTTCGCGAATATGAAAGTTAATTTAAAATTATTACATTTCCAATTAATTTTGTTTGAAATTCTTTCGGATTTAAATAATTTATTATATAAAATGTTTGAATTCTGAATTTTGAATTTTTTTCTGAATTGAAACAGGGAATTTTTTCCCTTCAATAACTTTATTGTTTTTTAAGGCAGAAAATTTTCCTTTTTACTTTATTTTTGGTAATTGCGGAAGGAAATAATTTTGTATTATTAATCTTACTATAAATTCGAGGAGGATTTGTTTTGAATATTTCGCTTTATATTTTAATTTTGTTAAAGGGAGAAAATTCTTTATTTTATATAAATAGTTTTTTAGTTGAAAAGGCGGTATTATTTTTTTTAAATTTTCCCTTTATTTCCTAGTTTATTATTTTAGAAAATGAGAGCTACTTTTTATTTTTAATTTTAAATTTCATTTCTAAAAATTTGATTTTTTATTAACCCATTAGCACACTCATTAACACATTAACATATAAATCTAAAAATTGAACGCAGATGCCCATTTCACATCATAATATTTAATAAGATTTTAAAAATTTTGAACAAAAAATCTCGATTACTTTATGGTAGTTTTCTTTTACTTTTACAGGATTTAAAAAAAAATTGAAGAACAAATTACTCTTCCAAGATGATGAAATTATTGCTAGATTCCCGGAAAAAATTCTTGTGATTTTTTTTAAGAGTGTTTGAAACCAATTTTACATATTTTTTCGTGTTTTTCAAAAAAAGCTTTTTTATATTTTTTGAAATATTGCCAAAAAAGTTAAATATAATTTTAAGTCGCATTAGACCTGACAGTATTCTTGTCCCAGCTTTGCGGAATTTTAACGTGGTAGGCTAGAGCGTATAAATCGAAATTGGACCAAGAAAACATTTTCGTTCCACGTTTTATTCTACATTATTTCATAGAGTATAAAAAAGCTATTTTTCTAATAGAAAATTTTTGATTTAATTATGTTTTTTTCTCAAAAAAATTAAATATAATTTTAAGTCACATTAAACCTGACAGTATTCGCGCCCTAGCTTTGCGGAATTTTAACGTGGTAGGCTAGAGCGTACAAATCGAAATTGGACCAAGATAACGTTTTCGTTCCACTTTTTATTCTACATTATTTCATAGAGTATAAAAAAGCTATTTTTTTAATAGAAAACTTTTGGTTTAATTATGTTTTTTTCTCAAGAAAATTAAATATAATAAGTCATATTAAACCTGACAGTATTCGCGCCCCAGCTTTGCGCAATTTTAACGTGGTAGGCTAGAGCGTATAAATCGAAATTGGACCAAGATAACATTTTCGTTCCACTTTTTATTCTACAGTATTTCATAGAGTATAAAAGATATTTTTTTAATAGAAAACTTTGGGTTTAATTATGTTTTTTTCTCAAAAAATATATTTTAATTTTTATAATAAAAAAAAATATAAAAAAAATATATTATTTTAATAGTCTCAAAATACATCAAAAGAGCTTTTCAATATCCTATAATAAAATTCCAATCGAATCAAATTATTTTTTATTTTATATATTTTTCTTATTTGAGATTTAAATTCTGAGTATTTTTATTTCTTTTGAAATATTCCCAGAAAATGTAGGTTTTAACTGAATTATTTAATAAATATTCAATCATCTCAAAACAAATCAAAAAAAGCAATAAAGCATTATTTTCTTTGAAAATTCTAATAATTTTAGGCTTTAAACATTTTTTTTTATCTTTGCCCAAATTTAATTATTTATAAGCTCTTAACTTATGCTAGAAAATATAATTTCTAGCAAAATCGATTAATAATAATTAATCGATAAAGAACATACAAATTATTTGAGAGAATTATTTTCGTGGAAATTGTGTAGATATGATTTTCAAAATTGTATTCAGATACTCATTTTCCAATATCGCAAACATTAGAAAAAATTATTGTTTATAGTATCAAAAACAGTTAAAAATTATTTTTATTGAAACGTTAACATAACTTTTACCCAATATTTTCATGAAAATTGAAACTATTAATAATCTTTTACAATAGTTCTAGAAAAACTTAAAAGATATTGACATATAATGTTCAAAATTGAATTCAAATAATTATTTTAAAACATCAAAAACATTATCTTAATTATGAAATTAGAATCGGGGCATTTAAAATATAGATAAACTTTTACTATAAAAATCATATCCCATATTAAATAACAGAACCTCAAAAACAATTAAAAATATATTTTTACAGTTAAACAATATTTAACTTCAATATTTATGTAATTTAATATTGTAAAAAAATAATCAGCTATTAATAATGAATCAATCTTTAACATAAAAAGCATTCAATAAATTATTCTTATTGAATCATTCATTTCATTTTTATTTTACATATACTTTTTTCTTAATTTGCACTTTCCTTTCTATCACTTGGATTTAGTAATCAACTAATAAGTAATTAATCAGTTTACAAGAAAAAAAAAGAATCACAGGTTTATTTTTATTAAAAAATATAAATGATTTTTATTTTACATTTTAGTTTAAACACAACATTGCATTTCGAAAAAATTTTAATTAATAATATTAATTATTATTAAACTTTTTATCATTCGAATTTTATCGAAAATTAATTTTTAGACAAAGAAAACAATATTCTGTTAAAATTTGTTTTAACGTGTTAAAAAAACAAATGTAGAGACTCATAGACAAACAGACAGACGGACAGACAGACACAATCGTAAAAACCGGTTTTTGTATTCAGCGGGTTTTAAAACCTAGACATTTGACAATAACTGGGAGGGGGGGATTTTACAAAAGTCTAATACCTTCTATGATGAGAATGTAAAAATAAAAAATTAATATAATAAAAAGATAATATTTTACAAAACTTTCACAGAAAGATGAGAAAATAAATCAAAATCTCAGAGAATATTGTTTAATTAATTAATTTATTTCTTATATATACGAAAATAATTTATTCATCTGTTCTCATAACTTGCATCGCTGTTCCATTATTTTGATATTTTTTATCGTCAATGTAATTTTTACGTTTAAAACGAAAACTGCGTGGTTTATTGAAAAACAACTAATAAACAAATTGTTGCACATTTTATCAAAAAGTTAATACTAAGAAATTTGTAGATCTTTTTTGGTAGCACAATTTTTGCCTATGCATATTTTGTTTTATCTAGCATAGTTTGTCCGCAAAATAGTGTTTTTGATTTTTAATTTTTTTATTGTGCATCTAACATTTAAATTGATGATTTTCCAGAGAAATTAAAATACCGGCCATACCAGCTTATCAAATAACCACATTCTCCTTCTCCAATTTATGTTAACCTTCTTTTTCCGATTCTCCATATCTGTTTCATTACCCTTGCTGCTTTTTTTATCCTTTCTCTTATATGAACTCTATGATCTCCATTATTTTTCAAAATATATCCCAAATATTTAAACTCCTTCACTTTCTACAACTTTGGCCACCCCTCTCCTCTCCATACTTGATTACACATTATCCATGCTCTTTCCTCTAGTTCTGTCCCTCCATATTTCCATACTTTATTTGGAATCTCATCTATACCAGGTGCCTTTCCATCCTTCATTATTCTTAACACCTTAGCTATTTCTTCCCTTGTTATGTCCTCTTCGTTATCTCTCTCTCTCTCTTCCATATTTTCCACGCTTCCTAGATTTTCTCTCTACTCCTCCTAGCAAATAAAAAAAATATTTTTTTTATTCTACCATTTCAATATCTTGGTTTACTCTATCTATATTTGCTATCTTCCATACCTCTGCTTCCTTCCTAGCCTTCTCCGCCTCTTCCTTAAACATTTAGCTCTCTCCCTCTTTCTTTTCAACACACAACTCAGAATACTCTTTCTTTTTCTCCTATATTCTCCCACATTACTTTTTTCTTTCCTCCACTTTCTTAATTCATTTCTGACCTCCTTTTTTTCTCTTCAGACTCCTCATTCCATCCACTTCTATTCCTCTCTTTACTAACTTCATTTCTGTTTGTGGACTCTCATCCCCTTTTTACTTCTTTTATCATTTTTTCTACCTCCTCGTCCACATTTTCCTCTGTTATTTTGATATTTCTGAACTTTCCTCTAAACTTCTCTTTTCTTTGCCTTGACCAATCCCCTTTACCTACACTCTTTATCTTTGGCCCCTTTTTATGCATATTACTATTACTTTTTTCTGCCTCTAATGTCACTATTAATGGAAATTGAAGGAAAGATATTGAGAAAAGAAAGATATTGAGAGTTCACAAGAAAGATATATAAGGTGGACATGGGGAGTAGATTGGAGGACGCCAGGATATATGGTGAAAGAAAAAGTGCGATGGGATAAATTAAGTATTAGAGCGGGAAAGAGAGCATGGGAATTTGAGACAAAGCTGAGGGAGGGGAAGGGAGGGGAGTTGGCGAGAAAGTGTTTGATGGAGGTAGATGAGACGAGAGGGATGGCGATAGAATTAACGAGATGGGAAGAAGAAAGGATGGAGTTCTTGAATGCTATAGACATGGATGACGGGACTGGAGTAAACTATGAAGAATTGCAAAAAAGGACAGGGAAAGACAATTAATAGAAAGATGGGGATGATTAAGGAATAAAAATGATAGGGAAGTATAAGATGATAAAAAACAAAGGTTAACCAAACAATGTAGAGAAAGAATGGGAAGAGAGAAGGTGGACCAGAATACCAAGATTTAAATTGGGAAACGAGGTAAGAAAGTTGAGGTATTGGGAAAAGGAAGAGAGCATAAAGTGTAGAATATGTGAATAGGAGGAGGAAGGATGGAAGCATGTATGGGAAGAATGTAGAAGAGGAATGGAAGATAAGGGAAGCTGGCAAGAGAATGTGGTTAAGATTCTAGGGGAGGATGGATTAGGAGAAGAATGGATGAAGGTGTTGGAGGGTGCTAGGGAAGCGAGCGAGGGTGAATGAAGGAATAAATATGAAAAAATGGTAAATAGGAGGACAAAAAAAAGTGGAAGAATAAGGAAGCGAAAGTCGCCTAGATTAGAAGCGTAAAGATTGTAAGTAATGGATATGTAATAGCATAAGTAGACTAAGATGCGTTTGCGTTCTCATTCTCTCTCTCTCGCTTGCACGGGAATGAGAACATGTTTACTATATGTTTTTTGGGATCGCTGAATCCGAATCCGTAGCCTAAAAAACTCCAGCGACCCTAAATACATATAATAAACATGATCTCACCCCCGAACTCAAAAAAAAATTTTATGAGGTTTTTTGAGGTGATGTCAGAACCCTGTGGCGCTAGATTTTTTTAGACCTCGGATTCGAATTCAGCGACCCAAAAACATATAGTAAATGTATTCTAAATGTATTCTTCTAAGTCTGAAGACTTTGAGTACTCCACATAAATCTTTGATGGAGTAGTTAAATTTTGAATGAAAAAATGAATGTCTGAGAATATTTCTGCATAATTATTAAAATATTTAAATTTAGTGTGACGTCTTAGATTAATAATATTAAATTTACGCCACTTACTAAATTATTATGAATGGAATCCTCTTTTTTGATCAATCCACGTCGGAATAATCATAATAATTGATTATTCCGGTTAGGCTGATACAGGGAGTTGA
>JAAAKG020143304.1:0-11394 GCA_010014905.2 Druon quercuslanigerum
TTACGGGTGACTATAACATATATATATCGATCATCTAAATCGGTTGAGTCGTTTTCGAGAAAAATGACTTTTTTTATTTTACTGTCCTTGTGCATAACTCACCTAAAAATCAAATTTTTAGGTTATCCTTTGGAAGAATTTTATTTCACATCAATGCCGATCTATAGTAGTAATATGAACTTGATACGCGCGGTATGTCTAAAGTATGTCACTCACCATCATTTAAAAAGATCTCTACAATTTATCATTCGCTCAAACGAAATTACCAACACACCTGGATCAGCAACATCGATTTTTGTTTGATATTGAGAAGTTGGAAATGGAGAGGAGGTGTGTTCTGTTTTATTTACTATAATTTTTGACCAAATTTACGAAATAACGTTTTCGTGATGAGGTGAGTTCGTTGGCTCTCGAAACGTCAAATGTCTTTTGTTAAATAAAGGACCTACTACACCTGCATTTATTGTTGTCTGAAGTATCTCACTCACCATCATTCAAAAAAATCTCTACAAATTATATTTGTTCAAACAATTAAAATTGGCTAATGCATTCTTTTTATAAGCTATGCATTCAGAAAAATAATTGCTTGTATTTTACTTTATTTTATTCTTTTGAAATTATTAAAAAAAACTTCTTGAGCAAACAGAAATTGTTTAAACAAATTGAGATTTTTTAAGCTTTAGAAGATATTAATTAATTTTGATGTTAAATTTTGCTGATTGCTATTCAAAATAAGTTTTTGAACAAAGGAGAAAAAATATGCCAATATACAGAAATCACCAATTTTCTTTACAGTTCGAGTCTTGGGCCAAGATGGGGGCCCCTAGCCTTCGCTTAGCTTGAATATTGCAATGGCTCGAGCTTGGCTTGGGCTTGGTAAAAGTTCCTAAAATGGACGACAGATGGCGCAGTGCTATTCTCTTTTTTACTTATTACTTTCAAGTTTAAAGTGTCAGACTTTACAAAGTGGCAATCATTGAAATTAAAGGGCTGCCCACAAAATACATTGAAAAAAGGTCCGGTGAAATCTTGCCAAACTGAGATATTTTATAGTTTTTAGTCTCCTGATCACAAAAATTCATGTTAAAGAGTAAAAAAATGGACAGCTTTTCGGAAAAACGGCTCAATGGTCGAACTTCATGCAGCAAAGGGAGGTGACACCGACATTCAACAAGTGTTTGGCGCATCGCTCATAGGAAAAGTCCACTGGGCTGTCCGACTGACATTTTATAGTTTCGGACCTGCTAATGAATTATGTCGAGGTCCAAAGGTCGGAAAATGAAACAATAGACGTCGGTTCAGCAACAAAGTTCGTTTTTGCACGGTATTAAAAAAGTTAAAGCGAGAAGTGGTAACTGTTTGGCGCAACAGTCACAGATCGTGCCCACGAGGCTCTCCGACTGAAACTTTGTAGTTTCGGACCTGCTGATCAATAATATTATTTCAAAAGCTCTAGAAATGGCTAGATAACCTCTGATTAAACACCAAATATTGTTACTTTGCATACTCAAATAGCTTTCAGGAAAATCTAATTTAAAACTTTGAAGCTCAAAAAGGTCAGTTTAGTTTGGGTTTTGTTGTTCTCGTCTGAGAGCAGCGTCTGTGATCACATTGTCAAACGATGTTGAAGGATAACGAATATTATTTGCGTATCCTGCATAGATAATGTACCATAATACGGTAGCAACATGTGCACATGAGCCAAAGGTTTCTTGCGCCATATAGGCACGTACAATAGGAACCTTGGATAGGATCAGGATCATTTTCATCTTGAGCGTCATGTTCTATATCTTCAATAGGCACATATGCGATTCAAAGTTGATGTTTGGTCGCATTACGGAACCGTGAAGAGACTCGACTCTTATCAATCCTGGCTCTGGGATCATCTGCGCATTACACAAGACTTCCAATTGAAGTTCTTCCTGCTCCTCTCTGTGCAGCTTATCTTGGATGCATCCTGGAGCTAAGTTTACCTGATAAACTCCAAAAGTCAAGTCTCTCAAAAATTGTAACGTTAAACATGGAAAGTCTTGCACATGCTGAGAGTTTAAGCGCATCCACCTCTGGGCATTTCAGACTTGCAGGTTTTCCTCGTCTACGAGCGCTTGAAGAACGTTAACCTCTCGAGCCCTCTGTAGCAATTCTCTGACCAGTTCTGCATTCGCATCTTGCATCTCAATAGGTGCATGGTACCTGTTTATTATGGCACCAGCAATTCGGTAAAAATGGCCGAGATTGTGAAGATGCGGAACGCGTATGACTTGAGCAAAGAACTTGAAAATGGACTTAATGTAACTATTCCTAGCCTCAACAATCCATCTTGTTTTGTCACCAATCTCGATTCATTTGCTTCTTCAGTCAGCAGTTGACATTGCCCTTGTTGAAGTAGCACAAGCCCTGTGGCATCTCGATATCAACTCATCCACTCGAAGTCTGAAGGCGGTCTTGCTTCATAACGGTAATATATACGCGCCAATATCAGTCGCACATTCAACTCAGTTGAAGGAGGAATATGCCAACCTTTATCTGGTCCCGAAGAAAATAAATGACGCGACCCACCAGTGGTAAATGTGTGGCGACTTTAAAATTCTAGGGACAGCAGGCGGAATTCACAAAGAACCCTTGCCATGTGTGTTATGGGATAGCAGAAAGCGAAAAAATCATTACAGTGACCTAAAAAAAATAAAAATTTGTTCATTGGTCATATCGGAAAAATAAAACAGCCTGCTTTGGCAATTTTGGGAAGGTATATTTGGAGGTTAGGGATATATTTAAACCTTTCCTAGTATAAAGCGCCCGGATCCACACTCAGCGAGTCAAAAAATATAAAGTAACTTTCTTTGGGCTTATTTTGCCCCTACAACTCAGAGATCGTTTATTCTGGATAATGGGAGACAGTTTTAAGCTTAGGATTTACGGGTTAGAGGTTAGGAGCAGAATGCACCTTAACAAGGAATAATCAACATTATACTCAAATTTTACTAAAATTATACGTTAGAATAAAATCCTGATCTCATAGGGCCAAACAGCCATGGGGTCCTGATTCAGATACCTCAAAAAGATTTTGCCTAAACTAAAGAGAAAAACCAATGACGGGATCTTGTTTGTGACTATAAACTGAGCTAAAATACTGTCAGCAAAAAATCCAAACTGCTTATTTTTACGAGAAATGTTAGAAAATAGAACCTACTTAGTCCACATACATTGTTACGGTAAAGGACAACGACATAACTTTTTTTTGAAAAATATAGTTCTAATGCATTTTTTTATCTCAATGTTACTTTTGATATTAGATCAACCGGGATTGCTAAAGCCCAATCTTAGTTGCAGAAAATTATCGTGAAAAACAAAACAAATCCACTTTTTAGGTTCTGTTAAAAAATGAAATTTATATCTTACTATATTAGAATATTACGAATATGTGTGGCACCATTGGATTTGCGTTTTATGATAAGCTATTTAAATTCCAAAAGAGCGACGACAACTGAAACTGGTGATCTTTTTGTATGCGTGCATCATCATGGTACGTATAGTGAGTAATGTCAATGATAAAGATAAAAACTTGAATATTAATGTTAAACATTGCATGTTCGTCTTTGTTTTCAGTATTTAAATCAGTATTTAAATACTTACAAAATCATCTAAATAATATTATTTATTTTTCTCAGACTTTTTTTATCTATCCAAAATCATACTGCTCACTAAAAATACCTTAAAGATGTATGGGTTATAAATAGGTTATATTTTTCATGTCATTTTAGGCAAACTCTTTTTTCCAGTCCAGATCACCGTATACCGCGGTAGGAGATACTGCTTTTCGGGATCGCACATACACTGGAGACTATATGTACACCTACATACAATTTCAATGCCCTCTAGTACCCAAAATATGCAACGAACCCAAAAATTTTCTGGAACTTTTCTATTTTTTTCTATCCGCCATTACAGGGAACGACAATACTCTTAGGACACCTTGTATAGGTAAGCCAGCCCTTGGGAAATTTTCCAGTTTGCTTAGGAAATTATCGGATCAACCACGTCCGGCTATTGTGTGCTGTAATGGGGTCATTGCGGAAACAGCCGGAAAATTCCCTTTACTCCTTACATTTTTAGGTATAAGCACTTTTTGCCGATTCTTTTTGCACTATCTTTTGATTAAGAAGTCTTATTTAGTCATGCTTTTTCCATATTATTTGAGTTTGGCGTTAGATTAAAGTCCAATATTTGGAGAATAGTTAACAAGGAACGACAATACTTCTGGGACACCTTGTATAGGTGCAGCATGAGCCTCGATCTAAGAGTCCGTGTATTGACTTGTTACTATCTACTATCCGCTTGTTTGAATAGAATCTGAGACCCCTAACATCGAACGGGTGGAATGACTGAACCATACAGTCACTCATCCCTATTCGCTTCTCCTTCTGGATCCCGAACATCAGCTACAGTTCGTAGAAATTTGCCCAAATTAGCCAGAACTGTGGCAAAAAAACTTTTCTATTTTAGAGCAATCACGATAAAAGTGTCCTTCATCTTTGCAATTCCAGTAATATCCGCGCTCCCCTCTTGAAGTGTCAACAATGGTGGTGCCCACTAAAAGGACTAACGTCGGAGAATTCACACTTCTCGCTCTTGGGCTCACCGCAGCAGTCGACAAATTCGGTGCTTCAAAAGCATGGGTGCCCAATGGAGGATAGCTGAAATTATCTGGCATCGTTTATAAATGAGCAAAACCTGAATGAAGTCCATAGTTAAAATAAAGCAGGTCAGCCCCAAAAGTAGTGGATGTATCAAACGCTTTCGGCACAGAAGGGATTGCAAAGTCGGGATGAACTACTACAGCACATGCGTTACTTGCAGTGCTGGTTGGATTCTTGTTATTAAGACTATTATTTTCTCTGATTTTCCGGACTCTTATCGTAGGCAAATTCGGAAAAAATGCTAACTTAGGTAGGTGGAGGGGGTAAATCAGTCCTACTTATCATTTTGGATGCTTCGCAGCTTTTACCAGCATCTTCTAATTCATGGAAACTATTCCGTAAACACAAGCGTATTGTAACCGGTTGGGAAAACTGTTATTTGAACGGGCGATTTTGTCATAGGGGCGCAAAGAATCGATCGTGGGGGTTGCCGTCGAGTTGTTATGCGAAACGCGAAGCCTTTCGCTCTCGGCTGTCAAATCTCACTCCTAACTCTCATCCCACGTCTTATACATTTTACCACAATATTGGTGGATGCTAACTAGGCGCCAGCTCATTGTCATGTCATCCACGGCGGTGTTGAGTTTGACGTACTCAAGTGTTTCGTTAAGTTTCTCCGTTAACGAACTTTCCCAAATTATAATCGTGTCGATAGTTTCCGCCCATAATCTCACTTTATCCTCTTCTGACTCTCACCATGAACGCACAAATAAAATTATAATATTTTCAAGGATCTATTATTTTTTTGGCCTAAGAACATAAAATGTAAATGCATATATAGTTTAGTGTACATATTTTCTTATATAAATACGTGTTGCACGAAGCACTGATGTACGCATATGTGGACAAACGTAAATTATTTTGCAACTACTTAAGATTTACTTTTTTTCTATTGGCCTTGTTTTGTATGTTTCTCCTGCTCAAACACTACCACAATTTTATCATTCGGCATCTTTCAAATAAATATTTTTTTTATAGCACTTTTTGTTTATTAAAGTACGCGACCCATTTTGCTTTCTTCTGATTTCAATTATGACAAGCAAAAATTAATTTTTAATTAAAGAAAGTGACTGATCCTCTAAGTATTTTATCTGGAGAAGCTAATGCTGCCGGTGGTTTTATAAAAAAAATTAGAGGACGTCGCAATTGCAAATTCAATATCTTTCCACATACGTGGACATCGGTCAGAAGAGGCTAATATGTAGAATTGTCCATTTTACAACATTTCTAATCTCAAAATCCCTCAACTAATTCCAAAATCGAAAAAATCCTAAACTTTTTACTAAAATCCTGGAAATTCTAAAATAATTCTAACGAAATCTCAGTAATTTCAACTAAATTCAAAATGAACAGCACTTTCGAAATTCCGTATGAATATCCTCAATTATCACGACATTAAGAAAAAGAAATTTCGCGAACACTTCCTAAATTTCAGAGAAAAAAAATCTCGAGCATATTATCAAAAAAATCGTGGTATCAAATAAAATCAATAAATCAATACATTTCAATGATATAATATATAGCACAGAAAACATTGTATGTTTGGGATTCAGGTGTGCAAATAAAAAAATTGCCGTGCGAAAGCTAACCTTCAATTAGCATAGCTAGGAGGATTCAGTTCGGGCTCTTTGTGGTGAAGAATTTACAAAAGCGAATGATAAAAAAGTTCAAAAATGTGCCCAAGTCATAATGTTGTCTGGCCCAACGGTGGACGCCAATTTTTTTAACGATTTTCCCAGCTCTATTGGATGCAAAAGCCGGGAATAAAGCTCAAAGTGGCTTGATTGGGAATAAGAAAGAATATTTATCATTACCTGGGTTGCATGGCGCTAAATACTGCCTTGGCATCACTAAAAAAATTATGATATTGATTGATTTGTAAATTAAGCATAGTTTATCAGGCGAAAATTTAAAGTGTCTAATTACTAAGTGACTAGGGATAATGCGTGAACCCAAAAAAACGTTAACTGAAATTGAAATCTCACACAAAACAAATAATAACTCTCGAGCATGAAGCAGTCTAAAAATTTATTTTTTCTTACATATAAAACTGTGCAAAACATATAAATATGTAGAAGAATACTGTACAAAGTTCCCCTTGAGTTAATCAAGAGAAGCAAGCCTCCGGTCTCTGACAGGCGACACAACGTTTGTGTCGAAGGCTTGCATTACACTTTCGTGCCATAGTTTCACTCGACTCAGGCGCGACTCCCCATATCGAGGATAAAGATAACAAAATCCATTTATTTCGTCCGTTTCTTTGACCTTTTGAAAATTTTTGAAAATTGGTCTAAATAATTGCTTATGATGATACTTCAAAGTAGGCAAAATTTCAAGATGAGCATAATTTTTGTTTCGTAGATATAACGAGTCAAAACTGTTAATAGACCTGTTAACGCCGAGATGAGAATGAACAAAATTTTTGTTGAGCCAACCCAAGAATATAGTTATTATATGGACCATAAAATATTTGGTTGACCAAAGAATATTTTTTGGTTAATAAAATTTGTTTGATTACACCATATCTTTTCGTTGGTACTAGCCAATATTTTGGTTGGTGTAACTAAAACTTTTGGTTAATCGAAAAAAACATTTTGCTCCATACAAGATAATATTTTAGTTAATTCCAATAAGTGTTTTTGCTGGTCTACGGAAAGAATTTGGTTAATTTAATCCAAACTTTAGTTTTTCTAACCATAAGCAACCCGGCACAATGCACATTGTAAATGGCTTACCATGGAATTGTGTCATATTGTGTGAATTATTTAGTAGTCCATTAAACTACTAAATATCACAAGACTAGCAAATTCCACGACAAGCCATTTGCAGTGCAAACTGTGCTGGATCCTTTATTTATTTTATTAAAAAAATAGTTTTGTTTCTTTTTAATCAAAAACCTATTCACGCAACCGTAGACACACAAGGATTCAAGTAATCTTACGTATCTTTCATAAATTTACCTCATTCTAATCGAATCTATTTCCAGGTCTCCTATTTAAATAGGATTCATTGAAATGCAAACATTTTAATGTTTTTTTAGTGATGTTACGACTTCTCGAACGTGGACTGTCATGTTGAATTGTAGTATGCGATCGTACTAAAGTTCGCAAAGGTCCATCACTTTTAAGATGCTTTGAGCAAAATACTTTTGTTAAATCAACCAAATTTGTTTCTTAATACTAGTAAAATTCTCTCTAAGAATATTCAGTAGAATCGACCAAAATATTTTGTTAAATCAATTAAATATTTTAATAAATCAACCACTTGCGGCCAACAAAACGATTTTTTTAAATGAAAAAAATTATTTTTCTGGGTGATGCAAAATCTTCCGTTCTTTTTGAATCTATCATTAGCCGGTTTTATAGCCAAAAATCAGGATTTTTGCTGTAAATATTGGATTAATCGGTATTTGCATACTCGACACTTAGAAATTTTTCAAAAGATACTCCAATTATAACCAAACCAAAAATAAAAAAATCTTATCTTTCTTAGGACCATCCATTTACTATTTAATTCAAAGGCCTGCAGATATAAGGTTACAGAATCCAATATTTTCCTAAAAAATCCTAATTTTTGCTGGAAAATCGGCTATCCCTTAACTGAAGACCATTTCTGGTCAAATCTAATGATAGATTTTAAATAAACGGAAGATTTTACATAGGAAATTATACACTTTCCCTCTAACTACGAACAACAATTTAAGAGGTACATGATAAAGGATCAGATAAGATAAAATTAGAATGCGTTAAAAAATATTGCCGGAAATCTACATTGACAAATAGGACGAAAAAGGTTTACGTGGGCAGATAAAGGATAGGGTGAGATAGAGAAGAGGGGATTAAAAAAGATAGATATAAATTTAGATTAACAAGGAGATAAAATCAGATACATTTTCTCTCTCTCTCTCTCTCTCTCTCTCTCTCTCTTGTGCAGAAGAAAGTATTAGAAAAGATAGACGGAAACTTATATTGGAAAATAGATAGAAAAAGATAATGTTGATAGATGGATGATACAATGAGATAGGAAACAAGACCCTGAAAAAGATTACGCGATAGAAAAAGATAAGAGAGATAAGAGATGCACAGTAACCCATTCAGAGAGATAGAATATTTTTATCTTTTCTGATCCACGAATTTCAATCTTTTCCAATATTTGTACTTCCAACAGGAGCCATAACAAGTGACAGGCAACAACGTCAGAAAGTTTAAAAAAGTCAAGTTTATTTAAAAAAACAGATCTGAGTCATTTTATGTTCAAAAACGCAGAGTTTATTTGAGAAATATAGATATGTGTAAAAGTATTTTTAAGGGTTTTTGTGCTCGATCAGCAAAAGTCAGAGCAACTTTGAGATTTTCAAAACTTCCTTCTTTTGTCTTAAAAATTTTGCGTCAAAAAGTAATTTCAAGTACAAAAAGCCGAGGAATAGACTTGAAACCGTTTCAAGGGGTAGCTATGATGGCCTAACACAGAGAACTAACACAGAGTTCGAGCTTGTAAAATATAGATATGATTTATAATTGCTCATTTCGAAGATTTGTAATTAAAAATTTTTAAACTGAATGGGTTATAAATTGAATATTTTTGACTAAAACCATATTTCAATAGGATTTCAAGTAAACTAATAGCGTTTAATTATGAATATATATATATATATAAATTTTAATTTATTTTTACATTGAAATTAGTTTATAAAGTTTGAATCAGTAAAATCTGTGACTTTTTCCATTTTGAACTGATTTATAATCGTATTGTAAAATATTTATAGAACAATTTTTAACACTCGAACTACAAGTCAGATTCTAAATTAATTAATTAACCTAATTGACATTTTATCAACTCATAAAGTTTTTTTTAATTTTAAATTTTAACCGCTTTTACTTTTTAATTCTTAAAGTCTTCAAAACTAAACTTGTAAGACCTTTTAATTACAAATTTATGTTTGAAAATGATAACACAAAATAGAAAAATGGTAAAGTAAACGATTTTTTAATCAAGCGTTGTAAACTGAATGACGCCGTAACTGAAACAGTTAACAACTTGAGATGTGACCATAAGTGTGATTTAGCGCGATTCTACAGGGGCTCCTAAAATTCTCTCTTTGTCCTGAAAAGTAATTTTGTTTAAAATATCGATTTGAATAAAATCTCGTAGACCATTCACGGAAAGGGTTGGAAAGTTCACTCAAGAACAAGAGGATCTACAATCAAACACCGAACAAGCCAAAGTTTCTGAGAATCAAGCAGCATATTGCTGACAAAATACGGTTGTTATCTGATGCAAGGAGGAGAATACAGAAGAGGAAGATATGAATCTGGGAGAATTAACAGTTTCTTGCTGATCCATCACGCCTCTTCAGCTATCTTCCTGTTACTGTCAAAAATCCACAAGAGCCCAACGAGATAGAGACTTTTTAGAGGGAGGTACACAGGATCTTGAAAATACTGCAGTTGGAAGAAGTCATTGAGAATATAATGCGCATTTAAGGAGCTTTGCAGTGAACTCATAACGTTTGAGCAATAATGTCCATTAATCAATGCCGAAGAGGTAAAAAGCACTTAGATGGACGAAGAAGTTTTACGCTGCAGAACCAGTTGGCATCAAACAATTCTGGTGGAAGAAGTTCACTTCTACACCCCATCATCTGGCCGTATATTTTATTTGTATTTAAAATCGAAAACCCCCATTCCGCACTGATTAGGTTTAGCACGCACTGCACTCCTACCGACAAAAGGAAATTTTTTCAAACTAGAAAATTACCGGTCAATAAATTGTTTCACCACATTGTATAAGATTTTTACAGCTGTTCTAAACAACCAAATTGTTCGAAGAATTGATTCTATTCGGAGAGAGATGTGCGAAAAATGTAGATCCAAAAAGGTGTAGCACTACAAAATCCTACTGGATATTTCTGCGACGAAACTAATCATCGCGAGGATAAGGTCACTCATGCATTTTATATGGGTGACCTGAATATCTATGCCTCTGGTAAAATAAAATTTAAAAGTGTTTTAAATATTGTCCAGAAGTATTCTAGCATTCAGGACGTAACATTAGTGAAGGGGTCCCTCCGAAGAAGATTTAGGCATCTTTTTCGACAGATTTGGTCTTCAAATCTGTCGGCATTGCACAACGTATCGGTTTCTAATATGTTTGTCGTGACTAGCTTAAGGCCCATGATATCACTTCTAAAATCCGAAGTAAAGACAGCAGAGGTTGAAAACTTCCCTTAACATCTGTTCGATAATAAAATGCACGGAAACTCTCACAGAAATATAGAAAAATAGGCCTGCTCGTTGGAACAAGCTTTTGCTATCCTCAGATGATCAGGAGTTAATTTAGGTCCAAACGGGTTCATTTTGGTAAGCCAAGAGAATGTCACTTCCAACTTAGTGTACCTAGCACACATACAATCCGGGATTCACACTAGTGATCCCATATTTGAAACGATTTACCCTCGCCCAATGAAAGCTCTTGTAGAGTGGTAGCGTAGAGGTGGTAGCACATGATTGTAATTGTGCGCGCAACCAACTTCTCCTCTTCTGAATCCAAAAGGTCGAAGATACACGATTGCTGATCGGAAAACTTGGGCGGTCTTCTATTGATATCTGGAACCGAATTTGATAGAAATTGAAGAAGTTGGCGATTTTAATGTTTCAGCACGATTCTGAATTTCTTATATCCGTCGATTTGGAGGTTA
>JAAAKG020143305.1:0-11394 GCA_010014905.2 Druon quercuslanigerum
TTTAAGGATCTTCTTACTCTTTCAGAAAGTCCTTCAACATACGGTAACGTGACTTTTAAATAAGATTTTTTGTTAGTATCAATACAGTCATTCCTCCTACAAGAACTATTATAGATTTCATGAATTCTTTCTCTGATAATACTTTTAATCATAAGAAGCGGATAATTATTATGAATTAATGTTTTTTGTTTAAATTATAAAAACCGATTCGACGTAAAAGGCATCATGCCATTTCATAAAAAAAGGTTTCCTTGCGTGAGAAATCTGAATTGCTACATTACTAAGATAGCAAAACAAAAATATCATTATTTAGATCAGATAAGACAAAGGCTAGTATATGAGTTAAGATTGTTCAAAAATTCATCAGTCATCATTCTTCAAGCACATCTAGAAAAAATGAAGGTCGTCATGCTACTCTATACTTTCATAGTTTCCCTCAATTTTACCAGTAAGTGTAATATAATATAATATATTATTCTTGATATAAAACATTATATATTGTTTAAAATAGGAAAAATATTTACTACTATCGGTGAGAAAATTCGAGTCCTCTGGCTTTGACGTTGAAAAAGTAAGTGCCGAAAAAATGGTAGCTTAATGAAAGAGGAATAATTTTAAAGTTGCAAATGTTGTACGTTAATGAGCCGAAAAGTAATATTCCAGAAAATTTTGTGTAGGTTACAGATATAGAAATGTGATGAAAAGTCAGAAAATTTGATAGCTTTTTAAAGATAGTGAACTTTGCAGCATAGTTTTTTATTGAAAAAAATAGTAAAAATCTGAAAAAATTCATGGTGGTACTTCAAAAGTTTTTGAACAGATAGCCATCGAAAATTTGCAGAACATAAATAATTTTTCGTTTTTTGTAAATAAATATGAAACTGAACTAAAGATAGTTCAGTCGCATGATTTTTTCAGATTTTTCCTATTATTTTTTTAATAAAAAAACTATGCTTCAAAGTTCACTGTCTTTAAAAGCTATAAAATCTTCTTACTTTTCATCAGAACTTCATATCTTTAAGCTGCAAAAAATTTTTTGGAATATTACTTTTCGGCTCATTATCGTAAAACATTTGAACCTTTAAAATGATCCCTCTTTCTTTAAGCTAACATTTTTTCTTCACTTACTTCTTTACGTCAAAGCCAGAGGACTCGAACTTTCTTTTCGGTGCGGATATTTAAATTTGGCTAAAACAACATTTTTTATTTATCAACAAAATAAACAACATTTTTATCCTAACTTTTCAGATGTACCTTTTTTTAAGATCTGCAAATTAATTAAAAAAGAGCTGAAGTCAGTGTAACTACTATTTGGTAATAGTTTTCAGAAGGTTTGAGTAAGGTAAAAATATGTTTATAATGTTTCAAATAAATTAATAAACAAAAGCTATTTTTTGTGATTTACAAAGTTATTGGAAATTAACAGTTTTTATATAGAATATTAGAGAAATATATGTCTAATTATTATTATTTAAAAAAACCTGCTGTTTGCCAATTATTTAAACAATTTCTATACACAGATACACAGAATAAAGAAAAATGTCTTGCCAATTACTCTTAGCTGTCATTTTTTACAAATTAACCATGGACGGTAATTATTTATACAATATTTATAAGACAATTCATATTTTGAACATTATTTCACAAATAGGGCCAATTTTTTTAACAGAACCTAATAAAAATGTATCGCTAGTGCCTCCCAGTTGCAACTTTGTTGAAATTGATAACAAATAATTTTTTTTAACGAATTTTTAGAAATAAGGGCATGGTAATTTGCCAACGGATAAAAAAAATTAATGATTCAAACCATTTTTAAAAACAAATGTCTTACTAACGACTTTTTGTTGCTTTGCTTATCCAGTTAACAAGAACTGTTAATTATTCCTTTTCCTTGCGGTATTAACAAAAAATGCTCTGCCAATCATGGCTTCTTTTCAAATTTTTTAAGAAATATTTATAAACAAATTCACATTTTTAACATTATTCCACGAATAGGACCATTTTTTCGGAACCAACTTAAAATATATTGACAGTGACTCCTAGCTGTAATTTTGTTCAAAAATTCATAAAAAGTATCAATCATTTTAACAATTTTGATAAATAAATGTACATTTGGACAATTTTTTAAATAATACACTTCATTGTCTTAGCAAAAGCATTTAACAATGTATTTCCAATGACTCGTTCATATGATACTTTGCCAATGGACAAAAAAGTAAAAAAATGAGTGTTGACATTTATTGTTGATTCCGCAAAAAAAATAAATACTTTTCATGAAAAAATAGTCAAACTGTGAATTTTTACATAAATATTGTTTAAATAATGAACAGTTCTTGTTAATTGGACAAACAAGACAATAAGGAGACATTGGTAAGACATTTCTAGCTTACTCAACGAAAAAAGCCTATTCCTGCAAAAGTGACCAAAATGCACATTTGTTTATAAAAATGGTGTAAATAAATAAATTTTCTTATCCTTTGGCAAATTATCAAAGTAAAAATTCAATTGAAATACATTTTTAGCTATGAGTCACTAAAGTTGGGACCATTAATGGAATAACGTTAAAAATGTAAATTAGTTTATAAATATTACTTAAATAAATAACTTTTGTTGTTAGTTTGGAAAAAAAATTAAGCTAGGAATCATTGGCAACACATTTTTGCTTCATTCTGCAAAAAAATGAAGCCTATTCATTGTGACAAACGAAAACTGTGCATCTGTTTATAAACATTGTTTAAACAATTAGAAAATGGCACATGCTTTTAAATAATCACAATTAGACATACATTTCTCTCATATGCTATATAAAAATAGTGAAGTGCAACCAAGTAACCAATGCGAATAACAAAAAATGGATTTTGTTCATTAATTTTTTTTAAACATTATAATAAATTTTTGTCTTACTCAAGCCTTCTGAAAACTATTACTGGATAGTAATTACACTGGCTTAAGCTCTTCTTTTCCTAATTTCTTAGTTGCTGAAGAAAAGTACATCTGAAAAGTTAGGATAAAAATATTGTTTAGTTTGTTTATCCATTTCTTGGTCGTTAGAGTGGCTTCGTAGATCGAATCTCGGCGATCGTTGGTTAAACAATAGATAGATTAATAAGAAACATAATTCAACTTTTTTAATTGTGGCTAATCATCAGACGTTAGTTAGTTTTTGCTGTTCCAGCCCTTGTTAACTTATTCTTGAAAAACATTCTTCGTGTCCAGTGCATACAAATTTCATCAATCTTTTTTTTTCTTACAAAATTAGATGAAATGGTAAGAAGAGGACCTGGAGGAAGAGGAATAAGAAGAGGAGGTGGAGGAGGCGGAGAACCACGACCTCGAGGAAATATTGTAATACCTGAAGGTAGCCCCGTTTTTATACAAGTGCCAGGTGGCAATGTTATGACTAGTGTTCTATACAATACAGCCAGAAGAGGTTTTCCTCATTGGCTGTGTCAAACGCATCCAGGATTTAGTACAGGAGAACGCATTTTTCTATATGATCCTGAAGATCCTTATGAGTATGGCCGTAAGGCTCATATGACAACAATTTTCAAGGAATGTAATGATCCTAGTGTTCGAGGATACATCTGCTATATAAAAACAAGAACGGCTTATTATATAGCACATCTTGAGCTTCAACCTGAACCTGAGGTACTATGGCAAACTACTAGAACAGTGCCGCACATTTTTATAAGAAGTTTCGATTATAATAATATTTATGGTGGGCCGTTAGAACCACTGCATCCGAATAACGTTCCTCACTGTATCCGTATATGTATACAAGACCAAACTTTTGAAGACGGAGACCTAGACCTAGACATCAACAATAATCAATCATCATAATTAATATAATTGTAATTAAAAAATAAACGCAAAGAAAAGTCTTTCATGGTATTCTACAAGTTTTGTCATTCAACACGGTCATCTCACACGTCTTAATTTTGTATACCATTTCAGAAAAAAGTGTAGTAACATTAAGAAAGCTTCTGATTAATAACAGATTACTCGTGCTTTATTTACAGACAGCCTAAATCGATACCCCGTGGCCGAAACTTATCTTTGAATAGTGATTTAAAAAGATTTGTTCTATCTGGAATTTCAATCCTTTGTCCAAATTAGTCAGTACGATAAGTTCCTACAGAAACATCTATTTAGGAGTTTGCAACAAAGAATAAATTGAAAGCAACCAACAAACCCTCTCCAAGGAGCAGCAAACGAAAGATTCAACCTTTTTTTTATCAACTCGACGCACTAAACGATGGTGTTCTGACATCTCTCACAAACTAATTCTGTAGCGACATCTATCCGTAAATACCTCCAGGGGTTTTAAGTATTTGTCAGATCTATTGTTAATATAATCAGATAACGATTAGCACATCAATTAAAAATGTTCCAAAGGTTTACTAGCTGCTATTCATTTCTAGAATACATAGAAACAATCAAGTTCGTATTTTTACTTGTCCGTGACCACATTTCTGAAAAATTACCATGATCGGCTTCTCAATGTTAAATATTAGGTTGTTTGCTTGACAGTACTCGTACAGTTGCTTAAGAATTTTTTCCATCTTTACTAGAAAGTCTGCTCAGCATAAACTCAGAAGAAAGTTTCTTTGATTCACGAAAATCAAGTTTGGTTGATCCAAACAAATATTTCGTTTGCATCAACAACCGTCGTATCAACGACCGGATACAAAATGTATGAAAAGAGCCCTTCTTATTGATTAAAACTTTTGATAATCCTCACTTTGCAGCATTAGAAAACCAAACTCTCACCAAATCTGACAGAAAGACTTTTTCCATACATTAGTTTGGGGTTCTTTCATCAATTATAGATTTTTAGGTTATGTTGCTTGCAGCGGTGAACAAACCTGTTTTTTGCGAACTAAAGGTTGTACTAACATTCGAAATGTTCTGGATCTCGTTACAGCCCCCAGTTTTGCGAATAAATTTGACACTCTTGAGTGTCCCGGTGTTCGTAGATATCATTTTTTCATAAACTGATGGCACGACGCGACGCACGATCTTTTTGACACTTTTCGCCGAGCAAACTGGCCACAAGCGTGAGCTGACGTAACCTGCTTCGGTATGTTTAGTGTAATTAATGGAAGTATTTATTTTAATTAGCCAAATAATTTCGTTACATTAACCAAATCATTTTCTAATAAATATTATGTTCCGCTCCACAAAAATATTTTGTTGAATAAACTGAACATGCTCAAATAAATAATTACTTTGAATTAAACAAATTACTTTTTTGTGTTTTCTAAATGCAACCAAAGGTTTCTTTGAGATGACCAAATTTTTTAGTTTCAACAAACAAAGTAGGTTAAACATACTGATTTGTTGAATCAAGTCAATCTTTTCTCTGAGTGTATGCGAGGAGTAGTATCTCAATCCGATGGTTTATTGCAACCCTTTTAATGAACTTATAAATTAAATTAGGACCTACTTTGTGTAAACTTTTATTTAGAATAATAATCAAATCATATTTCGGTTTACCTTTCGATAATTTGATGTTCGAAGTTTCTAAATGCTAGAATCTTTTTAATGTTCTTAATTAATATAGAAGAAGTGAAGAAGCTTTTCCGCTATTCTCGTACGTCCTCGAAAGAAGGAACCTTATTTACATGCGTCGAGTGTCATTACTTTCGTTGAATTTATTAGAAACCTTGGTTTTTCAAATATCCCATTTGTAGATTCTCTTTGCATCCTCCTTTTTGAATAGTCTTTCAAAAAATCATTCACATATTACTACCAGTTCCAATAAAAATTTGTATTATTGCACAAATCGGATTCTCGTTTTTACATTCACTGACACAGTAAAACACAAGACTTTTTTTATTTAGTTATTTCTGCAAAAATCGGATTTTTTTCTCACTTTCACTGACACCATAAAATACCAGAATTATTTATCTTTCTTCATTTCGTAGGGAATCTAATCAACTGTTTAAGGTTTCTTGCATCAGCTACGACAACATCTCAAGTTTGTTTTGAATTTACCTCATCTTTATACATTTTTAGTAGAAGAGACTTAAGGTCTTCGTTGCATGCCATACTTTCAGATTTTATTCGTCTTTATCACTTAAAATCAACTCTGAAGATCTAAAAAGAAAACAGTTTTCGTAATTACACTATGTTTGTAAGTATAGAAAAAATTTGTAATCAGATAATGGTTGGCACATACGTGAATATATTTCGAAGATTCATCAGTCACGATTCTTTTCAAGTACATATTAAAAAAATGAATATCGTCGTGCTACTATTTGCCTCCACAGTTTTCCTAAATTTTGCAGGTAAGTGTAATATAATATAATATGTTAATCTTATCATGGAATATTATCTGTTTTTAAAATATGGAAAAAATTTACTAATTACACAGTGGTACTCTCCCAACTGTGCATATTGAATTTTATACGTACACAGGTGGTACACTCCCAGTTCTACACGTGTCCCTTGAAACCATAAAATGTCCAACATACACGTTTTCATGCATGGATGGCACCCTCCTAACTGTTTACATTTATGTAAATTCAAAAGAATTCACACATTACACATACATAATTTTAATGTTTCAAAAAATAGTGTTTTGAACTATCCGGTAACTCCAAATTGCTAAAGTCCTTGAGATTTTCAAAGTTTTAAATATATAATTGAGAATATTAATTCAAACCTTTTTTGTGCTCAATGATTGTTATTTTTTTTCACATTAGTAACGGAATATGTAAATGAACTGCAAAAAAAACGCTATCAGAGTAAACTGTGATGTTTCTAGAAGTAATTTGAATGTTTCCGTTTAACCGTTTATTATTCATTGTTACCTTTACGATTTAAATCAAGTTTATGCTTTTACTTTTTAAGATTTCATTAACTCCCTAACGACAGGTCTGGACAAATAAACACCAACTTGGTCGGTGGCCCCTCGTACTTTTTTATTACACAGCCCCACAAAAAAAATTCTGCAACCCGAGCTAAACCAGCATAAAGATACGTTTTAAAGGTCGCTGATTTAGATTTCGGGGTTTGTCTGACCCCGTTAGGATCAAGGTCAATTAAAGGTCAAAATTAAGAAAACCACTGGATTGGAGAAAGCCCTTGGATCGGAAAATCCTCTACTCTTAGTCGCCATTGGGATAGCTGAATCTAAATCCGGGATCATTTTGACCCCATAAGATCAGAATTAAGGTCAAGTGAAGGTCAAAATGAGACAAAACATGGACTGGGCGTAACCCACTAATTGAAGACGGTTTTGGTGTAGCTAAATCCGAATCTGGGGGCATATTTACACCATCAGGTTGTAATGAAGGTCATCCCAAGCTCAAAAATGAGAAAACCATGAAATCGAACTTATGGGCTCGAACTGCCCCGGATTCGGTTTAAGCGACCACAAAAACGTCGAACATTAGAGGTTTTCTCCTATTCCACGGTTTTCTCAATTTTGATATTGTGATTACCTTCATCCCGACTTGGCGGGGTAAAAATGACCCTACATTCGGATTTAGTGACCCCAAACACGTCTTAAAGTAGTGGTTCACGCCGCTTCAGTAGTCTCTTCTCATTTTGACCTTCACTTGACCTTGACCCTGACCTGGCGAAGTCAATCTGAACCCGGATTCGGGTTCAGCGACCTTAAAAAAGTCTGAGAGTAACGGTTTTCTCCAATCCAATAGTGTTCTCTATTTTGACCTTTAATTTACCTTGATCCTAACCAGACGGGATAAAAACGGCCTCGGATACCGATTCAGCAACCTCAAAAACATATAGGTATTGTGTTTTAACTCGGGTTAAAAAAATTTTATTTTTTTGCAACTGTGTTATTAATCATCTGATTGTTTAATCAACTAACATTGAACTTCTGCCAAAATTCCCCTTCTAATAAATGATAAATTGACGGTTATAAAGAATTTTTTAAATGCCGATGGTGGTGAACCAATTTTGCACCAAAGACGTAATCTCAAAAAAATTCATGAATCTCTATTTATGATCACAAAATTAGGTGCAACCATTAGAGAACATCCTGAGAATAGAAGAATCGGAAGACCTGTAAGAAATCCACCGGCAGACCCAAATGCACTTCGTATGTCGATTCCTCAAGATAGCCTCATTTTGTTACAAATGCCAGGTGACCATGTTGTAGCTAGTTTTCTACGCAAAGAAGAATACGGTCTTCCTAGATGGCTGAAGCCAACGCCTCCATCATTTGGAATGCCAGAGCGCATTTATCTAAACGAACCTGGTGAACCTAACGTCTATGGTAAAAAAGCTAACATCGGACTTACTGTCCATAACAATCATGACCCCCAAGTTCAAGGATACACCTGCTTTATAAGAACACAAATGCAAATTTTATCAGCACGTCTTAATCCTGACCCTCGACCTGATAGAACATTGGAAGATTATAAAATGCCATACATATTTGTACGAACCAAGCCTTACAACTTTATTTATGGGGGACCAGTAGCAACTGCTGGGGAGGACAAGATTCCTAAATGGCTTTTTCGATACGGCTATTGGGCGCCTGAAGGCAAAAATGTTGGAGGCCAAACAGAGAAAAAAAATGTAAGCACAACAGCAAGTTGAGCCATTTCTATCAAAGTGCGAAACTGTAACGAGCCAAATTGGCCCGAATTTGTTGATATATTTGCTTGAAGTCATACAATTTTAGTGTCAAAGGTATCTTTAATACCAAAGCATTTCTAAAAAAGCTTTCACATGACCGTACCATGGCTGCCACAACCCCTTCCGATTTCGGTATGGGTTTCATACAACGGAAGTCTTAAGCCACGCATGTGCTCCGCGGCATCAACTTGCAAGACATAACGCTATCAGTAGGCGTGGCCTCAGAAATTCGTTTCCAGAAAACCATGCTGAAATCAAGAGGGTTCCTGGCAATCTCAGAACGGTTAAGTTAAAGCTTTTCTCGATCGGCAATATTGCTCTTAGAGAAACGAATGCTTATATTTTCTGGTCATCAATTCTTACAAGGATAACCAGAAAAATCCTTACTATACTTGCATGAGAAGTGATTTTGCTATATTGCTTTGATTTTTTCTCCGTGCAGTAAAACTCAAGATTGTTTTTTCCGAGTGGATAGTCGCAAGATTCAGCATTTATTATTCTCAGAATTTTTAACTGAAAATGTCCTTTTATGTATTGTATTCTTATATAGAAACGGTCGTATTGACAAAATCGAGATCTTTTTTTACGTAATTCCTTGGATCCTCTATGATAGGCCAGGTAGCAATAACATTACATCCTCAATTGTCACTCAGGTCGTATGGAATTTATGTGAATAAAAAACAATTGTAAAAAGAAATGTTTTTCAATTATAACTCCAGAATCAATGTAGTTTATAAAGTCTTTATTGGGGTGTTCGAGACTCTGCAATTGGGTAAAATCTTGTAATAGCTGCTTGACAATTAAAATAAAAAATATAAAGAAATTCTTAATTAAAAACAGATGAAGACATCAAACTTAAATTTAAAATATCTTTTACTCAGTTGGGGCGTTCAAAAGTGGTCTCTTGATTCTATTTAATAATTTTGTTAGATAATTTATATAAATAATTTTCCGCTGAAGTGATGTGCAGTGGTTTCGATATTACATTTGCACTCAGGGTATTATGCTTTTAATTAAAGTTTCTAAAGACATAAACTTAAATTTAAAACCTAAAAAAACAATTTTTCAAGCAAATGTTTAAATTTGCAAGAAAAAAAGATTCAACTTTAAACCAAAATAAAGGATTTTTATTCAAATAATTGAATTTTATAGCGAAAATGACGCATTTTTTTTAGAAAAGAGAGTTTAACTTCTAGGAGTAAAAGTTAAATTTCCAACAAACAGTTCATTTTCAACCAAGAAATATGTCTTTTCTGCAAAAAAGATAAATTTTCTTTCCAAACATACGAATTTCCAATAGAACAATTGAACTTTCAATTCCGAAAATTAATCTCTAACAAAAAAAGACATTTTCAAGCAGTTAAATTTAACCACAAAAGACGAATTTTTTACAAACTAATTAAATCTTTAACCAAATCAGATGATTTTTAATCCAGTCATAGTAATTTGCAGCCTAGGACTTGAATTTACAGCCAAGACAAATTTTTCAGTCAATAGAGAAAACAAAAGGCAAATCATAAATTGGACTAAGCTGGGCCAATTTCCATATGGAAAAGTTAAATTTTAACAAAATAGTTTAATTGTCTAGCAAATTGTCAAGTTTTGAAGCTGAATAGACACTTTTTCAACTAAAAGGATTAATTTACAAAAAAACTTTAATAAAGCAGTTTAACTTTTAACACAGTAGGTTCAATTTTTAACTAAAAAAGACGCATCCTCAAGGAAAAATGTGATATTTGATATTACCACCAAAAATATTTAAATATAAATCAAAAGCAGTTGAATTCAACCAAAAGAGCCGAATTTTTAATAAATTAGTGAAATCCTCAATCAAAAGCGAATCATTTCCATTCAATAAGTTGCATTTTTAACCAAAAAGATGCATTTTCTATAAAAATAATTTACTTTTGAACTAGAGAATTAAATTTCCAACCAAATAATAGAATTTGTTACCAATTTCGATTTATTCTGTGCCAAGGATATAATGGTAGACTTTTCAACTAAAAAAAATAAAATTATAACCAAAAATAATTGATGTTTTTATTGGGTTCTATTGATTAAGTTCACATTTGAGAGAAAAAATGAAAAAAGGGTAAGTGTCTAGAAATACAGAAGAAAAAGTGGAATTCATAAAAAAACGAATAAAAGAGGAGAATAGGGAAAAAGGTATGAAGTTTTGACATGACCCCACGAACTTCACGTTATTTTTCAAAATTCCATGACTTTTTCATGTTTTTGATATTTTTTTTCCATGCCTTTTTCATGTCTTCCAGGTCATGTAGTAACCTTGGTAACAAAATTTTGTTTGTTTTGTTGATGTATCCATTTGATCGGCACAACAACAGAAATTGGTTGCACAAAAACCAACGAACCTTCTCCGTTATTTTAACTCGATTGAGTTGGAATTCTACAACATTGAGTTATAGTGAAAAAATACTTTTTATAAAAAAAAAATAAAAATTGTTGTTTTAGGGAAACTAAAAACATTATTTCAAAGGTTTCCTGTTGTTAATAAATTGCTATAAAATAAATATAAGTTGATGAAAAATTTACAGCATCGTCCAAAAATTTATGTAAATGTATAATCGATGCAGGAGCATGTCCACTGTTAATATTTTTGCACACTGTGTCACATTAAAAAAAATGATTAAAATTGGATGAATAGTTCCGGAATAAACGTGAATAATTTCAGCGCGGCGAATTAGAAGCGAGTTTTTCAGTTTCCAGAGCGCGCGATGACGCTCTCCCCCCACCATCATCCAGTGCGCCGAGTTCGAGTTC
>JAAAKG020143306.1:0-11394 GCA_010014905.2 Druon quercuslanigerum
GAATGCAACTAGAATATCTTTCATTAAAAAAAATAGAATATTCTATAATTGAAGTATAGAGTATCTGTTGCATTGAGATTTGAGTATCTAGTGTCAATATTATGTTTGATGAAGTCATTTTAGAGTCCTTTTGTTATTTTCCGAAAATTAAATTTGTTTTTAAGGGAATATTTATGAATATTTCATTAAAATTTTAACATTTAATTAATTGTATATATTAGATATGTTATAAGTATTTTCGGTAAACAATAATTAGTTCATGTTATCGCTCGATCCAGTTAATTTGAAGAGTGTATTTCTTACTGGGAAATTGCTCAGCAATCTCGAATAGATGTTGCCATTTAGGATAGCTGACAATTTCATCCCGGCATCCTTGTGTCAAGTAATCCAAGAAAAATTCCTGAATTATCTCGTTAGAAATGCATCGGAATGAAATACCAAAATATATAGTTATTCTAAATTTTAGTTTGTTTTATTAAATTGATGTAGATATGTAGTAATCACTTCAATTATCTGCAAAAATGTTTTCAAATGAATTTTTAAATCAAAAGAGAAAAACTATTCTGGGGTATGTTACTGAGATGATTTACATTCAAGAGTTCTATATTACGTATTATTCAGAGAGAATTGCGATCAAGTATGCGAATGTGCAGAAGCGTGAGCATTGCAATGAAGAGGGTGAATCAAGTGTGAGTGATGGGGGTTGGGCAGTAAGTGCAAAGTGTATGGTAGGGTGAATCCTATTGTTGTCGGCCCACTTTGAATCACTGCAAGATTAGCAGACTGATATTTCTGCAGCCACAATGAATGGGAATTTTCCAGTATTTAAGTTCCCTGGCACTAAAAATGTTTGCTTAATCAACGCGCTTTTTGATTTTGCAAGTTGCTAAATTAAAAAACAATAATTATGACACAATTTTATTGAAAGATCTTTTTGTTTATTCAAAAGTTACATTTTTCCTCAGTGGGAAATTCTAGAGTTCGTGAACATGTTATCTTCGCATTAATTAGAAAACTTGAAATTCAAACTATTTTAATTCCAAAGTCTCCTAATTTAAATGCGTTCAAGTTCGATGAATAGAATTTAAATTTTGGGAACAATGAAGTTAAAATTTTTAGTATTAATGATTTTTAAAATAGGAATTTCATGACAGCCTTGTATTAATTATAATCACATATGTTTACAGTTTTTATTATTAATAATATTCTTATATTAATTCAACTTTTTGATTGAAAATTAATCTTCTTTAGTTTTTGATTCAACTACTTTGTTGATAAATAATCTTTTTTAGTTGAATCCATTTCTTATTGTTTTAAAATTAAAATCCTCTTGTGTTAAAATATTTACTATTACATTATTCGCTGCAAATTCATCTTTCTTGTTTCAAAATTCATATCTGGTTAAAAGTTGAACTATTTCGTTGAAAGTTTGTATTTTTAAATTTTTAATTCATTCAACTACTTGGGTGAAAGTTGAACTTCTTTGTTAAGGATTTATTTTTTTATTTCAAGGTTAATTTCTTTGGTTGAAAATTAGACTATTTCTTTAAAAACCCTTTCCTTTTGGTTCAAAATTAATTTTTCAACTAAAAATGTAACTTTTCCATTTTTTGTTAAAATTCTTTTTTTTTGTAAAAATTCAATGATTTGTTTTTAAATTCATGTACTTTATTTAAAATTCATCTTTTTGGTTTTAAAATTCATCTTTTTGGTAGAGATGTACTGTTTTTTGGGTGAAATATCAACTATTACATTTTTTTAATTTGGTTCTTGTGGTTTTTGTCTACTAGCCGTAGTGATGTTAGTAAAACATGTTTCGTCCGTCAAATAATGTTATCGTTCGTCAATAATATTTTTTAATATTAACTATTACATTTTTGGTTGAAAATTTAACTTTGTGGATTTTCAATTTAACTTTGGTTGGAAAATTCTCCAATTGTAGAAGAGTCATCTTCTTTGATTAAAAAAAATAAATTTGAAATTTTTAAATTTTATTCTGAAATTTTTTATTCCGCTCATAAAAGATTGCATGTTGAAAATGTTACTGGATTAAAATGCGGATCTTTGAATAATAATGTTCAGGGAAAATGAAAAATTGGCCAGACAAAAATCACGGAAAATTCATGGAATTTTTTCAATTATTTTTTCCAGCAACCCTATATTAATAGAAAATTTGGTGTTCAACAGTTTATTTGCTAATATTATTGTTGTCTTTCATTTTCAATACTTCTGGAAAGGTTTTGTTATGTGCTAGCAAGTATGAGGTAAATTTGCACATAATGTGCGAAGTTTCCTCTAGCTTGAAATCCGAATCTGAAATTTCTGATGCGGAATGACATTTTCATATCCGCGATGCCACAACGTGTGACATTTAACGATTGAGATAATAATGACGTGTCCTAATTATCAAGCAGGGCGATGATGCCAAGAGAAACCTCATATGCTCATTTTTCTGCCACTCTGACAGTTGGAAACATTAACTCATAAGTTTTAGCGTTAAACTATTTAATCAAATGCTTTTACATTAAAATAATAGCTATTATATAAAAATATTCAGATTATGAAAAATATGAAATTCTTAATAAAAGTGTAGTCTTTCAAAATATTTTTTCGATGGTAATAGCTAACAAAAGTCTTGTGTTTTTGTTTCATTTTCTTTAGAAGAAACGATGCATTGGTTTGCTCAAATCGGTGGTGCAGACAGCTCTGTTCTTCCCCCAGGTAAAAAAAGATTGCGAAAAGTTTGAGTATTAATTGGACCGTTATTTTGCCTCATTTAGTTTCTGCTCGGCCATTGAAAGCAATGGAAGCATTGGCGATTGTCCAGAGACTTCCCTGCAGTATTCGTTAGATTTTAATAATGTTTGATTGTGAGAATAACAAACGAATTACGCACGTTTAAGAATTCGTTCTTTTTTTTAACAAGTTCTGTAATCTTGAGATTTTTATAGTTTTTTTAGTAATTCTATTTATTTAAAAAAAAACTTGTCCAAGCACAAATTTGCTTTAAAGCATGCCTTTTGCGAAATAATTGGACTTTTGAAACAAAAAACGAGAATCCCTTGTTTTTTCATAAATAATTAACATTATTTAACCGATTTTTAGGGCAGTGCAAAATGTTAGCTTAACAGATAACGGTTGTTAAAAATAGAAGGTCAATTGCGATGGAATAAATTGAATGTAAAATACATGTGCGTAAATTGGTGTGTGTGCTTGTGCGATTTTATTCGACTATTGGCGTCGGCGAAATTGCTGAAGATGTGCTTTAACTGAATTTACAGCCATCGGTATACAAGTGCCATCGATTTTGTCTACGCTTTTAATATGAATTCGTGGTCGAAATAATGAAAGATAAAATGTCTATCACGAATCTCCTGGCACATTTTAAAGCACTTTTTTGTCTCTGAACTACTTTTTAATGCCAACTTTCAGAGTCACCAAAGAGTCATTTCTATAAACCAGAAAATCAAATAATGAAACTGGGTACAATCTCGCATATAAAATGCAACTAAAAATCCTCTCCTTAAACTTTCTGTTTCTCTTTTTTTAATAATCCTCCATTCTTCCACGCACATTGTTAATTTCCTGGTGTGTTATTCATTAAATTAGTTTTCACCTGACAATTAGTGTTTTTAGGATAAAATTGTTTTATTTTCCGTAGAAATAAATGTAAATGTTTCGTTGTGATAAATCACCAAGGTTGCTACAGGTCGGGTAATTCCAGAAAGTCAGGCAGTTTAAAACTTTTTTCGATTAACTGAAGTTGAAGTTCATTTTAGTATTTTGTTGTAATTTCAACAATTTCGGTACAAATTGCATTTTTTTGTTTGAATAAAAATTAATCTGCTTTGATTGAGATTATTTTTTTAAAATTGATATTACCTAAAATTTAACTATTCCATGTTTGGTTCGAAATTCCTGTATTTTGTTGAAAATTGGTCTTTTGTGGTAGAATTATAATCTTTTGTATGCATAATTTATTTTTATAGCAAAACATAAATTTTGTTGGTTAAACATTTATTTTTCTAGTTAAAAATTAAACAATTTTATTTTTTGTTGAAAATTGATTCATTTTAGTTTTAAATTCATGTATTTTGTTAATGATTTGTCTTTTTTGGTTTCTTTAAAATTTCATATCTGGTTAAAAATTTAAGTATTTCTTTAAAAATTCATTTTTTTAGTTGAAAATTAATTTTTTAACTAAACGTGTAACTTAAATTTTGGCTGGGAAAAATTTTGTTTTCGTTAAAAATTAATTTATATTGTTAACAACTCACCTTTTTTTTCGGGTTAAAAATTTAATTCTTTCGGTACAAAAGTCATCTTTTTGGCTTCATTGACTGAGAAATCTTTTTTGGTTGAAAATTCAACTGTTTTTTGTAAATTTTTTTATTTTATTTGAAAATTAATTGTTTTAACTGAATATTAATTTCGTCCATTTTTTGTTCAACATAGATTCGGTATGACTATTTCCATTAAAAGTGTTTAAAATAAACTTGGAAATAAAAAAATTTGTCAGGAAATGTCAACTAATTTCGTAATTTGGATTTTGTAGCAATCCTAATGACAAAAAAGAAGTTTCTGCTCAGCTTTTAATCGAAGTTAAACTGTTTCGAAACTTTTTCGCCGATGTATTCTGAATATGAAAATTTATAGATACTCGGCCTGTTTAAGTTAATCGCTTTGATGTTAAGGAGCTTTTGTAAACGTACAATTTGCATGTGGCATGTTTTGATTTCATCTGAATTTAATTTGAATTTTAGTAAACTACACTTGAAACGCATGGAGTCTTAACAAATGTTTTAAAAAAAAGTGCGTTCATGTAGATTTTTGCGTGAAATTTCCTTATTTTCACGCATATTGTTTTTTTCTGCAAAATTTGATTTGTTCTTCGGCAGATGTGAGGCGTCGCAGTCTCTTCAGCGAGGACTCTCTCGACGGCGACGATCCTTATGAGAACCAAGGTAGAGAAATCATTTTCATGAAAATGCGTGTTCGTCGAAAGCTGTATTCTCGCCGAATCTTTATCGAGGTTTTTTCTCAGATTTTTGTTTTTAATTGGAAAGAACATCATCTCCCTCATGTATTCTCATGTTCACCTTTCCTTATCTCCTAGTGCTAAATGCCTAAAAATTCTTAAACAAAACCATTTAAGAACGCGTTAACAAATTCTATAAAACTTTTCTTCCTTTTCTGAACTTACATAATTTAAGAACAAATGACAAATTAATTCCTCAATTATAACAAAAATATAAATAATATCCTAAACAAAGCGAATCTTGAGCAATGCTAGAAGGGAATGTGAAATAATGCAGCGAAATTTACTAATTGTAAAATAATCGGATCTGGAAAATATGAGAAATATATTATAGTTATTAAAACCTTTTTTCAGTGTTTTTAATCAAATTTTTCAGACATATATTTATTTTTTATTTTCAAAACTGTATCAAAAAGCTTGGGGGAGAGAACAATTATTTTGATTTAACGTTGAGTTGGTGGGTCGAAAAAATGTTATATAACAGTATATATAGTATATATAATATATATATAATATATATAATATATAATATATATATAGTGTTATATAATATGCACTTCAAAGTTTTCAACTCAAAAAATTAGAACATTTTTTCATCAAGTGACACAGAATGATGGGATGAGACTAAAAAATAAAAATAAAATTGCTGTTTGTTTTATTACTATTGATATGTAGAGACTGGGCTCGGATTCTTGAACTCTCTCCTTTTTTATAATCTGTATCAGCACGTAATCTTGTATAATAATGATTGTAGATGTTAATTTTGTATATGAGGTACCTGTGTAATCCTGAGATTTGAAGGGCTCCCTCGTGAAGCCTGCTGTGATAAGTTACCTGACAGAAAGTTATAAATGAAGTACAATGGTGTTTCAGGACGGGAGTCGTCGGGAAGTGCGAAGGACGTGGACAGGGCGAAACTCGTTCGTGAAAGGCAAAACGAGGAACGACAGCGGAAGTTGGAAGAGCTGAGGCAGCAGGCACTCACAGCTCAACGTTTCCGGGAGCAACGAGAGGAAGAAAGGCGAAGACGTATAGACGAACTCAGGTCACGAGATAATGATAGGTATTTTCAAATTTTCAGTATTTAAATTAAAACCATATAATAGGTGATGATGACTTACTTTAAAGTGGGATGTTTCACACCGAGGATGGATGTGGACTCTTGATGTCATCGAATGTCTACATTCAGATTCGTCTGTCGGTAACCGACTGAATTCGGGAGTTTTTGTTTCCTGCAGTTTTCCACTTCCCTGTCCAAATATTCACACAAATGTGAGCGCTTCTAGTTAAAATGCGACTGCAGGCGGTATGATATTTAGGTAGTCCACATGATTTAGTACGTCATGGATTACCTGGAGGCTCATTGAGTTTTGAAGTATTTGGAGCTAAGTTAAAGGAGTGCTGTCTGTCGATCTCTTGTTGAAGGGAAATTTGGGTACACTTAGTAAGGTTGAATTCACTATGATTGTCGAAGAATGATCTACATTCAATATAATTTTTTGCTTTTTTTATTTAAAGGAAAAAATAATGAAAAAATTTTGAAAATAAATATTTAATTATACTTATAAGTATCAAGACTTCATTATTATTAATGGAATTTTTGAACAGTAAAATATTTATGAATATGAAAACTATTTTTACCACATACAAAATTTTATTTAACAAATTTTTTTTCAGATTCTTATATATCGTTGTGAATGAATTTAAGTTCATTTTATTTATGACCATTCATATTACTTACCAAGTATATTCCTCATAGAATAAGTTACAAGTGAAGTTTTGTTTGTTTAAAGCTTGAAATTTAGCGACCAAAAAGAAGGTAGTAAATGGTTAATATTAAATGATCCATAGAACACTTTTAAATTTACTTAAAAAAGTTTCAGTTTTTTGGAAATTTCAAGTTCCGGTTCAATTCTAGGTACATTAACGATCAAGAAAAATATCGCGGGAACCACATGAAACAATTTTTTTGTGATTTTAAATAAACTCCACATTCGATGGCGGGACGCTCGATTTACGATATTCCTAGGACTGCTTGCCCACGCAGTTTTGCATCCCGCGGGACGAGGGATGATTTCCACCCATGCGTGAAATACCAGGAGTGTAAGATAGGAAATGGTTAACACGGCCCTGAGTGTTTACGTTTGCAGGCGCCCGATTGGGGATCGAGGCTAGTGTGAGCCATCCCCAAAACTGTTCTTACATCGGACGTGGAGTTTTTTCAATTTTGGGTTCCGTTATTACAAAGGAAAGTTTTACATGTGAAGATTTACGTTTTAAAGGGTTTAAGTTCATTGTCGGAATTCTATTAATTTTTAAAAGATTTCAGATTCAGAACTATTTAATACATTAATGTATCAATTCGTTAACATTAAACAAATTTCTTTTTGAATAAATTGTACTAAATTTTTCACATTATTTTATTTTTTCATGAAATTCAACAAATAAGGATTTCGAAAGTTGTAAGATAAAGTAGTTCTTGACTTTTTAAAAGTTTTTAAGAATGTCTAAAATGGTCGATTTTTTAATCGACAATTTACCATTAATATTTTTATTTAGTCTGCAAAATTAAATATTTATTATTTAGGATGCCCAGCTTATGTGAAAAGCTAAAATTCTACGTGAATTTCATTTGTGCGGGAAATTTACGGAAAATGCAGCATGGGAACTTTGTTTTTAACTTGCCTTATTTTACAAAATTTTCTACCAAAAAGTACAAAGTTATTTGGGAATGTTTAAACGATTTAGAGACTGTGCTGGATAAGTATGCAGGGAAACTTTGGCAACGGAAATTAAAACACGAAAAAAGGTATTGAGAAAAGACGAAGTTTATTCAGTGGTTTTGTTATGAAAATAAAAGCTTATTATCGACAGAAAGCTAAATAAATATGATGTTTTGCACGTTATCAAAATACATATGAGAAAATGATTATTCCCTGCATTTTTATTTTTGATAATTTTTATAAATACGAATTTGGTTATTATTTCGGGAGGCTAGAATAATCTTCTCAAAGATTCATTGTTATACACTGCAACCATTTAAGACGTTTCATCTCACCTTAGAAATTACCAGAGGGTTTTCTGATACATTTGAGGATTTTATGCCTATAAAATCATAGATGTGTGCGTTTGAAGAAAATTATATTTATATGAAACTGAGCTTAAAAGGAAATGTTGTACATCTAAATACGATTATCAAAATACCTTAGAAAAAAAATGACAAGTTCCAGGAATAATAACTGAAAGAAACATGTTTTACACATATTCATTTTTATCGACTTTTAAATCTTTTCTTTTGTTGCCATAACTTTTAGAATTACTATTTTTAATTATACTCTTTTAACTAACTTTAAACAATATTTTGATCATACATATTACATATACATTTTTACATTCTCATCATGATCAGAATGTATTGTTTTTATGTGAAAAGTGATGATTGCGGATTTCTTTAAATTTTAACGTTTCGAGACTCCTTAAATCCGAAAAAAAAAACAATTTTTACGATGTTGACAAACTTCTATCTGTCACAAACACCTGTCGACATGACGAAAGAGGGACTCACCTTCGTCGTTATCGTTGTCGTCTTTATAGCGGATAACTCTCAAAAGATTAATCGGATTTAATTGAATTTTGGAGTACAGTTTTAGGCACCAAAAAGAAAAGTCAAATTCGCTAACCAGCTATTTTGGATAAAATGTCAAAAACAATTTTCAACATTTTTGAGAACATATTTTTCAAAAATGAACAGTTTAACCCAAATAACGAAAGATATGATAAAAAGTTAAGAAAAGAAAGCCTTTGTTTTTTAAGGACTTTTTGAATTTTTTTTAAAGTTGACCATAATTCAAAAAGATCTGCAAATGTGTTATGAATCACTTTTTGATAGGATGCGTAGTTCTTGTTGTATTCGTAAAAAAACATTAGAAATAAAACAAAATTATGGAAACACGACACAAGCTACGAAAAAAAAATTCGACACTAGTTGTTTATCCGAAAAGAACCTAAAAATTTGTCATTTATCATTTATTAATAGGATGCGCCGTTTTTGTTTTAATCGGAAAAAATGAATAAAAAACTATTAACGTTTTGGATAAACGACACGGGCGAAAAAAATTATTAGGCCGAAATTGTTCACTCAAAAAGAATCTACAAATTCGTTATTCATATATTTTAAAAAGAACGAGTAGATTTTCTTTCGATCGTAAAAAATATGTTCAAAAATAAAAAATTAAATTTTTCCGATAAGGACACAAGAGACGGAGAAAAATGAAAAGACAAAATCTGTTCATCTAAAAAGTTGTGTAAATTTTTTATAAAAATGTTCTATAAGAATACATTAGAAGTAAAAAAGTAACTTTTTGGAAAAACGAAGCAAGTTACGATCAGTTTTTATTTAACAATATTTTTCGCCTAAATTGTGTCTACTCATTTTCTCAGAACCACCATTACTCAAGTCTTTTCTTTAAAATTCGTCTTCAGGTTGAAAAGTCACCTTTTTTGTTAAAAAATTTAATTATTTTATTGCTAATGCAATATATTTCTATTTAAAATCTTGGAAATTTACATTGTTCATATTGAATTAATTTTAGTATCTACATTAATTGAATTACAAATAATGTATTCTTTTCTTACCCTATTTTAATGAAAAATTATCCTATTTTCCCTGTCTGAAGAGTATTTTGGGCCATGAAGTCTGTTATCAGTGAAAGTGAAATCTATGTTTTCTGAATATAACAAAAAGAAACATATTTAAAATTAGAGGAATCAAAGGTCTACTTTTGAAATATTTTAAAGAAGGCGAAAGTACCAATTTTCATTGCAAGTGTCATATAACTGAATAAATTTTCTTTTTTCAGACGAGTTCAAGTAGAAGAAAGAAAGCGGTTAATATGGGAAGCAGAAAGAGAAAGACGCGAGGCAATTTTGCGGAAAAACCAGGAGAGAGAGGCCAGAATTGACGCGAGGAAGAGGAATGAGAGGTCGCATATTGTCTTCGCTTTCGGCAGCTCCACACCAAGAATGTTGGAGCCTGCGGATACCGGTGGCTCGACATTCTGGGGAACTCGTAGGGCGACCTCGACAACGAACGTCATGATGTACCCAACTGCTCTACCCCTGACCAGGAGATCCTCCGAGCGGGAATTAGATAATAACAAAAAGCGGGCCACTTCTGCAGGGGGCCTCGATCGGAAACCGGGCGAAGGTCAGTGCAAAACCTTTCAGTCATTTTTTCTGCAATTGTACCTTTATACAGACTGGGCCGAATTTATGACGATCTCTTGGAAATGCTCCTCGACATCAGCCGGTAGACTTTACTTAGCGAAAAACGCAGTACTGTGAGTATCGTTTTTTATAAGGACGAAATTAGGAGTGTGTACTCAGTCGTAGAGCTTCATTTACAATATCAACAGCTACCGAGAAATGTACTTGTTACTACCGAGTTTCGCTGACCCTTTTGATTGATCGTCCAAATGTGAGTAAGAACTACGCTATCGATGTTGCAAGTTGACATTGCACAGGGTGTTCTCTTTCTCTCTCAAATAGAAAAATAAACATGGAAATGCAGAGCAAGTTTACTAGATTAAGCATTCTTAAATTCGGCTCAGATAAGTGTACTTGAAAATTCATATCCCAATTTTTTTTATACTTACCCTGTGATTTTTAATTCTTGTTTTACATGTTCGACTCCATCCTATGTAATGCATGAAAAGAATATTGCACACATGTAATCCTACCAGTTTATTTGTGGTTCCAGTTTATTATTTTGTTCATCCCATTGTGACATATCTTTACTTTTAAATGATCATTTTTTGGAAGGAACACTATCACAAATATAGAATTAAATTTCAGTAAATCATTCACGCGTTCACATCGATTTTGCTTTTTAATTGCACATTTGCACACGACACTTCAGGCATTTTTCTCTTCACTTTCATTATATCTCGTCATAAATAAATTAATCAATCGACAGAACAAAATTGAACATTTTGATTTTCATGGATGCAAACATGAAGGAAACACTTCAAACGGTTACACTGTTTATTCATGAATGGAGTTCCAATAATCTAAAAGCAGGTAGTATCACTTGACGACCAAATTCAGTAGTATAATTTCCATTCCTTACTGTTATGCGTTTTTTTTTTAGAATTCTCACCGCGTGAAGCGCTTCTCGCTCATGGCCCTAGACTGATAAAGTGAAAAGTTAAGTTTAAAACATTCAGTAAAATTAATTGTGAAATTATTGGTTCTTAAATTAGGTCGTTTTCAGAAATAAGGTTATTTTAATTAATTTTATTAAAGAATAATGACTGTTGCATTAAATACATGTGGCACGTTTTATAAAAAGTTAATTA